>VUQH01035318.1:0-10737 GCA_015106775.1 Etroplus canarensis | reverse complement strand
CCCTAGTACTGCAGGACCTCAATATATTGATGTCCCAGATAAGTTTTGTGTACTGCCGGTCGTCTATATATTGATCACTTCCGATGTTTTCATTCACTGTGGGTCATCTAGTTGGTCCTATAGCTGGCAGTACTAGGGTTAAAGATGGACCTGCCAGACAGAAGGAATAGAGGAAGACGACAGACAAGGTTCATGGATGTAGTGAAGGAGGACATGAAGAGGGTTGGAGTGACGGAAGAGCATACAAGGGATAGGGTGAGATGGAGGCAGATGATCTGCTGTGGTGACCCCTAATGGGAGCAGCTGGAAGAAGAGGAAGAGGATAGATAGAGTTGCTAGTTTTAGTCTTTGTTTCTTTATGTCTGTTTTTTACTTTTATTTATTTATTTTTTTCAGTTATTGTGAAATGTTTCTGCACATCATCTTTTAGTTTATAACTTCATTATTAGTTTAATATGGACTACATATGCAGCCATCTATTTTGCTGAAGCCTTTCCCAACTGTCACAGGGAAGGAGGCGCAGTACACATTAGGGAGGTTGCCAGTACGACATAGAAAGTCATTCACAACTACAGTCAATTTAGAATGGCCAGTTAAAATATTCCAATTGACCTGTAGGAGAAAGCTGGAGAGAACACACAAACTTCATACTGAATGGGCCCCAGCCTGGTGATGGATTTGAACCCAGACCCATTTGTTGTTGGGTAATGATGCTGACCACTACAGACTACACGGGCTAAATAACCTCTTATTCTGTCATATAAATAGTATTAACCCTTTTCCCCTGCTATTTGTTCTTGCTCAGTTTGTAACATTAAGCATTTTTGTGGAAAAAATGTGTAGTTGTAGGGTACCTGTGTCAGGACTCTGCCTGTGGTGTGCTTACGCCAAACAAACGTCATTTCTCACCGGGCTGTTATTGGTTTATATCAGCTCACCGTTTCTCCCGCAGTGGCCATATTTGTTGATGTGTCATATCAAAGTGACTTGTTGGGCGATCAGCTGGAAAGCGGTGGCTCAAAGTTGAATCTTATCCCGATTGTCTCCGCATTGAAGCACACCATGGGTTCTTCGTATGTGGTGGGTAACATATAACAGTCTGTTTGTTTGGGGTTTATGTTCGACAGTAGCGCTAGCCGGGCTGGCTGAACCGAAACGGATTTTACTGTACGAGCTTATCGACGTTAGCTTAGCCGGCTAAGTTAGCTGGCTAAGCTAACTGAAGACTTTCTCTATCTGCAGATTAGCGTTAAACGTCCCATTGTTAGTTAGCTATGTTTTGTTCACAATGTGTGCTGTGTTGTACTCCAGTCTTTGTTTCCTTTCGTTTTCCCAGAATTGTTATGGCAAACTAAACAGCTAGCAAGCTAAAATCATCGTAGGTGTTGCTAACGTTAAATGGACTGAAGTGTTGATTAATCGGCAGGAAACACATGTGGCACATCGGCCTGCTGCTTGTAGGGAGCGCGGACACTTAAACCGTGCGTTTTAATAAGTCTGTTTACATTGCATTACGATATCTAGTGTTGTGTTATTGCATGGTACATATCGCTAGAGCATCTTCAGGATTGCATGTGTTAAAGCTGTTGAACTTTCACTGTGTAAGAGAATAAGCGGTGTTGTGGATGTAGCATTGCATGTATCACAGCAGGATGATGGTTAACACCATGATGCTTTTACTGTAAATACAAAAAAATTGCTCCCAGCTGGTATAATGTAGTAGGAGGTGGGGGAGTACTAGGAAGATGGTATGCAAAGAGGTGGGGCAGGTGGTAGAGGAAGACTTTGGAACATGAAACAGAAAAGAGGCTTCGACCACTACAAACCTTTAAGTGCAGTTACTTAGAGAGAAGTTTGCATGGGCCCCAGCTGTTAATCATTACACTAAATGTGGGCTAAGCAGTTTTTCAGGCCACAAAAATAAGTCTTGGACTAAATGCTTCAGATGGAGATGGGGCTGCTTTGTTTACTGACCTTGATGTGCTTAGCACAGACAACCCAGCCACAGAGGGCTACACGCAAGTGTACTCTTTGTGCCAGTCCCAAGGCCAGGTAAATGGGGAGGGCATCTGGCGTAAAATCTTTGCCAAATCTAATTGCGGATTCATAATACATGGTCTGCTGTGGCAGGAGCAGCCGAAAGAAGATGATGTGCAGCCAGCGCAGGCTGGCTGACTGACAAGCTGTATTTAAATACATACAATCCTGTGTGTGTACCTTCGGCTGCTCCGTTGTATTCTCTCCAAGGGGGTCGCCACAGCGGATTAATCGGCATTGGTAATTTTGGCGGAGGTTTTACGCCTGACACAACCCTCCATGGTGAGAGGGCCTTGTGTCCACACCTGGGATCGAACCAGGAACCTTTCGCTTGTGAGGCAAATACGCAAACCACTACTCTACCGGGGACACTTAAATACATTCATACAATCCTATATTTTTAAATTAACTTTAGATTATGCACTGCCATGTGCCTGCCCCTAGGAAGATGCTTCACAGTTTAGCCCCTCTTACCATGGAGAGTTGCATCAGGAAGGACATCCGGCGTAAAACCTCTGCCAAATTACTAATGCGGATTAATCTGCTGCGGTGATCCCTTGGGGAGAATACAAGGGAGCATCTGAAGGTGCAGTACACTCAACAACTGGAAATAAATGTACTCTTGATTGTCTTACACTGAGTTAATTAGCAGATTCTTCTAAGTGGGGCCTTCTGAATGTGTGCATTTTGAAAGCAATGCCAGCCTGTGTTGTAATCCCAAATACCTATCTTATTTGTATATATGTGTTGCACATCACAGGTTGTATCTTGTTATAGGTTTTTCCAGGCCCTTAGTGTGTGTCAGAGCAAGTGAGGGTATCTGTTGGGAAATTCTTTGAGTTTATTCCTCGTTTTGCTTTTAAATCAACTAGATCAAGGAAATATTGAGCTTGTTCAGGAAGGCACAATATTCAAATAGCAGAAGGCTGCTGCTGTCAGTGACGTCAAGAAATTTTAGGTTGTTCACAGAAGAACTCTTGTTATGCTATGAATGACAACGCCAGACAGTTTCAGTCAGCTCCCACTCAGTTTTTTTTTCTCTCTCTTCTGTGACAGATTTGAGCCAGAGGAGGACCATGGAACAGCCTGGTCCTGCTAGAGATCCACACATGATGGAAGGATCAGAGATTCAGTCTGCATCGAAGGGTTCGCATCAAGCGAATCAGCTTCACAACAGCACTTCTAATGTAGAAGAGGAGGAAGAAATTTCTCACAACACTGCACATGAGCCAGAAACCTGCAGTCAGACAAAAGATGAATTAGAGCTTGATGGTGAATTAATCAAGACTACAGTAGATGTTGAGATGGCCAAAAACACGGTGCAGGAAGCTCAAATGTGCAGTCAGGAACATCCAGATGTGACGGATGTGGCAGCTGACAAAAGAACACTTTCAACAGAAAGCGGGAAAAATGAAGGTGGTAGTGTTTTGGTCACCCCACTGACCGCTCTGGGTGTAGTGGAAGGCTCACCTTCTGTTCTTGAAGGGACAATGGATACCTTATTGACATTTGATGCCACCTCTCCAAACAGCAATGCACAGCCATCACTGTTGGTTACAAACTGTTCCAGTGAGCCACCATCTGGTGATGATAGCGGTTCAGCTGAGAGTTCATCATCCTCTTCTGTCCAAAGCACTTCCAAAAACTCACCGACCGACTCAACATCAACTTCTGGTATCTCTAATGGCCCCTCCACCCCGAATTCTGACACTGTTAGCTCCTCACTTGCTTCTAGTCCTCAAACCAGTGCCAAAAACTTGATCCTTTCACATTCCCCAACAAGTCCTTATGATACTGATTGCAGCCGAAAGCTTATTTCCCAGATCCAGCGTTCGCTGTCACAAGAGTCACTGCTAGATGAGCTAGAGTCAGAGCTGTTGGCTTGTCAGCTCCCTCAAGGTGACAGTGGAGGTGAGCGGAAAGGGAGCCCACCTGTCAATGGTCTCCCCACAGACCAAGAAGGATGCATGGTGGTCTTCGAGAAGTGTGTGCAGTACAAGTATGCACAACAGGAGAAGGCTGTTCAAAAGTAAGCTGATATTTTGTACTTACCCATATCCCAGGTCATTATAAAATGCAATTTTTGAAGTACTTAGCTTCTAGAGAGGATCAGTGGGTCATTTTACCAAGAGATCAGCCAACTAATTACTGTGGATTCTTTTTGTTTCACAATACTTGTATAATTCAGCTTTCATAAAGCTGACACAGGTGAAAAATTGTTTCAGAACCTAAGCGATATTTTCAGTTGAAAAACAAGACGTTCTCTGTAAATAACACAGAGTATAATCTGCATGCTTTTCCTGTCCAGCTCTGTCTCTTGGCCTTGGCCTCTTGGCCAACAGTCTAAATTCTCTGAGTGATTCAGAAGTACTTTGTGTGGGCTTGACCTGACATGAGATTGTGTGTGCTTCATTTGTGTGTATAGATTGCTTGAGGAAAACAAGAGACATCAGGAGCTGATCTTGGGTATCTGTTCAGAGAAAGACAAAATGAGAGATGAGCTGAAAAAGAGGACAGAAACAGAAAAACAGCACATGGCTATCATTAAAAAGGTAAGTTTTCCTCTATGCTTTTTTTGTTGTTCATGGTTATATAGTATTGAATGTTTATAACACAAACTCAGGTGACGGGGCAAATATTGGTTAAAAGCAAGTGTGTTCTAAACTGTAGGGATATTGTTGCTATTTCGTCAAGCTTTTTTAATTAGCTTTTTAAAAAACAATGAAATCTTATTGCCCATATGTTTTCATCATTGAGGAAGTATTCTGATGCAGTGTTTTATCTGATTCCTGTCAGATATATCAGCATTCAGCCACCAGTAGGTCAGAGGTAACAGTATGCAAGTAACTTTTGAACTACATCCCAGAATTTTCATAAATAAGGTTCTCTTTGATTGATTGGATTAAGCTGAGTTCAGAAAACATGCTAAGGTTCTGACACACATGGCAGAGTTTAGCAGTTTTTCTATAGAAAGATTTTTTCCAGTCTTCACTATAATCAGCACAAATTACTTCAATCCTCACTACAGTTATTGTGTGGATATTTACTTCGCTCTGGCACTGCTTTGTTAATAACTGCTAAATTCTGAAACAGTAAGTGAGGCCAGCTCCCAGCAGTGGCTTTGATCTATCACATCTAACCTTGATTTGAGGACTTTCTGCCTCATAGTGATGGGATTTGACCACTAAGAGGTGCTCCAATAAGTTAAAAAACAAAACATACATGCACATCTAATGTTCATAATTGTTTTGTTGGCAAGCTTACATGGAAAAGTTTACTTTTGCTGTAGTGGAGGTATGCACTTCCTGGGTACCTTTCTGTTTTGGGGTTATAGTCTGAGAAATAATAAAATTCTGTTTTACCTTGTCTAAAATGTGAGAAGTTATTCAGTTGTACCCTTCACTGTCACACTAAAATGTAGAGTATAGCTGTGTATAATGTGTTAAAGGAAAAATGAACCACACAGCAAAGTGGTGAAAAGAAAATGATGGCGAGTACGGATTGCACAGATTGGTGTGGGCGTGCGCATCATTGTGGGAATTCTGTGTGGTTTTATATATCTAGCCTTTTTTGTAGTTTCTTCTACCCTTTGATTTGCAAAGCTTCCACATCTAGCTACCACTACAAATCACAAGTGCCGCCCTATTCATTGGGCCTGATTAGGTATTGCTGTTGCCATGGAATGAACAATAATTGAGTCATGCATTCATGGTAACACAGTTTGTTTAAGCACTGTGCAAGCAAACATCTATAGGAGGGTTTTTTATAGGACAAACACTCAGTATATGCTTGGATCCTTGTTTTATGTCCATTTTGCTGTATTTTTCAGAACTATGGTACAAGAGTAATACAAAAGATTTAAAAAAAAAAAAAAAAAAAGCTCTCATATGTCATAATTTTTGGCTCATCTTGCCAGAGATATTTCTACGTTTTCAGTAAAAGTATCTGACTTTACAGGTTTAAAATTAGTATCTGCTTCCCCCGCAGTCTAAATTTAGTTATTCAACATTTTGTCTCTGTCATCCTGTGTAGCAGGTTATCCCAGGCTAGCCCAGGTGTGGCTGAGACTTACAGATTGCCCAACAAGTTGCTTATCCTGTGTACTCCCTGTTTTTGCAGTTGGAAGGGAGGGTGGAGGAGCTGCTGAAAGAACTGAAGGAATCGCGGGACAAACTTATTTACCAGGAGCAGTCAGCTAAGGCTACTCTCCAGCAGGTGCAGAAAGAGACAACTTACCGGCTTGAACAGGTACAACAGGGACTTTTAGACTCCTGAGACTCATTGATAGACTGGTAGCACAACTTAGTTTTGTCTGAGTTTCACCATCATTTACATCTGTGACCCTGTTTTTTTTTTTTTTCAGTACGTCAATTTTGTCTCTTAACTCACCATATTGTTACCATTAAATAACAAACACACTCATTTCCATAGGCAGTTTTTAAAATTTTTTTTCTGAATTTCTTTTTTTGGTCACTGTCCCTTTACAGTCATCAGATTAAAAAAAATCTAAATTATAGCGATGCTGACTAGTTGGGGAAAAAAGACTGGAGCGCTAAAGTTGAAGTGTAATGAGAAAGATTTTCTGAGCTTGACAAGATACAACAGTGCACATTACTAAGAATAATTTAGCAATATGTGTTTCACATGAGATTACTGTTAGTGTTACTATTGATGTCTTAATAAGAGCTCATGTTGCAGCCTGTGAGGTCAGTGATCCCAAAGCGAAAGAACATCAGATCAGGCAGCTAATGAAGACATTTCAGGCCACAACAAAGCACTCTGTGCTGTTACTCATCCACATAGTTTACAGTGGTCAAAATAATTTTGTGTATACTCTATGTATTCAAGAGAAGTGATTTAGCATTGTTTAATAATGCCTCTGTTTGCTGCACCACTATATACACTGCTTGGAAAAAATATTAGTAGTGCTTCTGTCACTTCCAGCTAGTAAGATGTATGACCTTACATAACCAATTTTGTGTTTATCTTTAGATTTAAAAAAATATTGCAAAAGCTGAAACAGTGTCCCCGTAGTGTAGTGATTTACACATTTACCTTACAAGCAAAAGCTCCCTGGTTCGATTCCAGGTGGGGACATAAGCCCCTCTCACCAAGAAGGGTTGCATCAGGAAGGGTATCTGACATAGAACCTCTGAAACCTCTCAAATTACCAATGCAGATGGATCCACTATGGCAACCCCTTGGGGAAAATACAAGGGAGCAACCGAAGATAAAAAAAAAAATTGCAAAAGCTGAAATGGCTAAAATGAAGTTTAGTCACAAAATATGCTGGCTTTTGTATTTCCTATATCTTTCAAGATATTTGCACAAAACTAGCAGCTGAAGGTTAGGTTAAGGGTCTTTGCACACCAAACTCTTGTTATTGCAGATTTAATTACTTGTTAAACAAATAGTGCAGGAAAGCACATTTTTTATCCAACCATTTGTGCACCTGGTTGAAACCATGTAAGGCACTTTCTCTTGACAGTTTTGTCACACTTCACAATTTTTAATTTCACTGTTCAATGAACAGTAGGAGTTTGATTTTGCACTTGGTTGTCTCTTTAAGCCCTTCTCTTGAATCATTCCTCCCTTGTACTAATAGAGTGTCCCAGTCCTAATCACTTGATGCCCCTGAGGATCAAAACATTTGGGAATGTTAATCTGAAGAAGCTTTGTGCCAAATGAAAGATAATTTATTTCTTTTGTTTCCCACAGAGGTAGGTGCATGCAACCTTTCTTAAATTAATTATCAAGTAATACATTTTCAAAGGTTCTCCTCTGCAAATGCTGTTATTACCAAGTACTCTAAACAAATAAGTAATGAAGCAGTATAATCAGCTGCCTCTCAGGTGAGTCTCATGTGGACAGACTCCATCCATCTGTGGGACAAGTGTCTCTTTAAAGAAGCAGCTAAATGTAAAACTCCCACAATAGCAAACTGGCCAGTGAGTCAGCTGTAAGGGAAAATATGTAAATGGAAGGCCTGGGGCTACCTGCTTAGCGTCATCTGAACTTTCAAAATAAGAGTGAGGAGTTGGTTGCGCAGTAACTTGATTGTGGATGGTGTTGTTTTCTTACACCAGTTTTGGGAGAGGGGAAAAAAGGAAATGCTTAACTTATTTGCCTGCCAAATATGAAGATGAGAATTTGAGCTGGAAGTGGCTGAGCAGAGTTGAAGATGCTGAGATTTTTGTTGGTTGTAACCAGGTGGTCAGGATTAGAAATTAGTACATAAGAGGGACAGCTCAGGGTGAACAGTTTGGAGGCAAAGTCAGAGAGGCAAGGTTGAGATGGTTTGCATATGTGCAGAGGAGGGACAGTGGCTATATTGGACAAAGGATGTTGAAAATGGAGCTGCCTATTTGGAAGGAAAAGAGGAGGGACCACAGCGAAGGTTCATGGATTGAGTGAAAAAGGGCATGCAGAAAGAGGATGTGTTACAAGAGATTGAAAGGATAGGGTGAGATTATCTGCTGTGGCGACCCCTATAGGGAGCAGCAGAAAGAAGAAGTTGCCAAATATTGTGCAGACATTAACACACCTGGGCAGGCCACATAAGTAAAGTCTTTGTGAGGGAAATGCTGCACAGACACACATTCACAGCATTACTTATATATTTTATACAATGTCTTAGTCTTTCTTTTACACTCCTAAAACCTCAGCACAGGTCAGGTGAAGTAACGGAACTGTTGTCCATTAAAGGAGAAACTGCTCATGAACATCTCGTTTGTGTGAGGAATGAACACACAGATGTGAGACTAGAGAGTAAAGCAAAGTGTCTGTACAGCAGGTGTACCATGGTGATACTTGGTTTTTAGACGTGCTCAGCTTGTGAAGAGCATTGGGATGGCACTCAGAGTGAATTTATAATTTTTCTAAAAGAAAATGTCATTGTGGAAGGATAAAGTCATCAGTTTTTTTTTCTCACACTATTTTGTGCTTAATTGTGTTAGCAGCAGAGCATGTCTTATTGGTAAAGTAGCATATCAGTTGCATAAATGTTGCTGACAGTAAGCTGTAACAGTTTGAATGTGTTGCCTTTTGTTCTTAGAAAGCATTTTTACAATTTAAGACCATTTTCTAATTATGCAGTTTATTTGCTGAATAATTAATTAAAAATAATTTTTGTCAGTGCTTAAAAGCAAAATATGGGATTTATGAAGTCTGGGGACATTACTGTTTTGTTTTTTGTTTTTTTTTTTAACTAAATAGTAACATAATATTTCATTGCTTTGCAAGAATGTAATGGAAAAGTTTTTGTAATATTGCTGCCAAGTAAAAAACTTGTTGGCTCTATTTATAAAATGTTGACATGCTGACAGTTGAACAGTAACGATCTTGTCTTCTATCCCCACTACAGCTGGGGATGCTCCACCTGTCTATCCAGCTGTACATCACTTGTGTCAGATAGTAGTAGGGTAGCCCATACATCAACCATTTGCCGTTACCAAGGGAAATATCACTTTTTTTCTGATATACATAAAGGCCCAATAACATGAGGAACTCAGTGACTGAAGTGTAAAATGACATTATTAACAACTCTGCAGGTAAATAAGAAATGTGATGAGGCGCGGCAGGAGAAGGAGGCCATGGTGATGAAATATGTGCGGGGTGAGAAAGAGGCCCTCGACCTGAGGCGGGATAAAGAGGGTCTGGAAAAGAAACTGAGGGAAACCACTAAGGAGGTGGATCGCCAGGCCCTTCGAGGAAACCAGCTGGCTCAAGAAAAAGGGCGGCTGCAGCAGCTATATGAAGTCAAGGTAGAACTTGTGTTGTGTGTCATGAGGCATTGTTATTTTACTGGATATAAAACACTCAGATTTAGCCCAATGTATATATTTTCTATGCAATATCTAGAGTACAGTTTTTTTGTTTTTTATAATTACATAATATCAATGATAATTCATTTTAGTTTCTCAGATGTAGCCAGCGTTGTGTGGGCCATAAAGATTTAATCTCACTAGCCTTTGTTATACTGGTTTGCAGTGTGTAGGATGTCCCACTATTTCAGAACTAGCGTTGGAAAAAATCTGGTACTTAATAAAAAAAATGTTTAATCTCAAGTAAAGCTCTGTTTGCTGACATTTATTTTAATATGGATTTTTCTTTATCTGTGTACCTGTGTTTTTAGGAAGGGGAGGTTGGCAGGTTAACTCGCGAAGTGGAAAAATTGAAGGAGGAGATCAATTCTCATCTTATCAAAGTCAAATGGGCCCAGAACAAATTGAAGAGTGAGGCAGATGCACACAAGGTAATATAATGTCTGTGTTTATATTTATTCTGTCTTAAATCTACTTATCAAACATTAATGTTCAGTTTAAATATTTTCAGTTGAATTGTACTAAAACATGTTACAATTTACATTCCAAATATAAGGAAGTACAGTTAAAAAATAAAAAGGAAGTATGTGAAATTAATTCCACCTTCATTGCACATGCACTGTAGTAGGGATCTCAGTCTATCCAGTTAAGAAACATACCATTGTGAATCCGTTTTAATGACACTGGTGCAAATGAAAGTGGCAACATGTGCGCTGGAGGGGGCAGCAACAAGAGAAACCCCCAAAGGAGAATGATTTTGCAAGTGGTGGCCACAGACCATTGCTCTCTCCTTATCCTTCCTGACTAATTTTTCCCCTAGTTTTACTTTCTGCTTGTGCCCTTGTCACTAATGGCAGCATGAGACCTGCAATCCATT
>VUQH01035316.1:12062-27892 GCA_015106775.1 Etroplus canarensis | reverse complement strand
GGAGTTGCACTGTGTCTTTGTGGATCTCGAGAAAGCATATGGCAGGGTGCCAGGAGAGGAACTGTGGAATTGTATGAGGAAGTCAAGAGTGGCAGAGAAGTATGTGAAGGTGGTGCAGGACATGTATGAGGACAGTGAAACAGTGGTGAGGTGTGCAATAATAGTGACAGATGGGTTCAAGGTGGGGGTAGGATTACATCAGGGATCAGCTCTGAGCCCCTTCTTGTTTGCAATGATGGTGGACAGGTTGACAAATGAGGTCAGGCAGGAGTCTCCGTGGACTATGATGTTTGCAGACGACACTGTGATCTGTAGTGAGAGTAGGAAGGAGGTGGAAGAGAACCTGGAGAGGTGGAGGTATGCACCGGAAAGAAGAAGAATAAAAGCATGACAGAATACACGTGAAATGAGAAGGAGGTAAGTCGAATAGTGAAGATGCAAGGACTAGAGATAGTGAAGGTGGATGATACCTGGGATCAACCATTCAAAGCAATGGACAGAGCACAAGAAAAGTGAAGTAGAGCGTGCAGGCAGGGTGGAGTGGGTGGAGACAAGTGTCAGGGGTGCTTTATGACAGAAGGATAGTAGCAGTAGAGTGAAAGGGAAGGTTTACAAGACAGTAGTGAGGCCTGCTATGGTTTGGAGATGGTGGCACTGAAAAAAAAGACGAGGCAGAGCTGGAGGTGGCAAAATCGAAGATGTTGAGATTTTTGCTGGGAGTGACAAGGATGGACAGAATTAGAAATGTGTACATCAGAGAGCCAGCGCACGTTAAGAAGTTTGGAGACAAAGTCAGAGAGGCAAGGCTGAGATGGTTGGACATGAACAGAAAAGGGATAGTAGATATATTGGACAAAGGATGTTGAGGATGGAGCTGCCAGGCAAAAGGAAATGGGGAAGCCTACAGAGAAGGTTCATGGATGTAGTGAAGAAGGACATGCAGAGGGTTGTGTGAGGTAACAGGATGCGAGGGATAGGGTGGGATAGAGGCAGATGACCTCTGCGGCAAGCCCTAACAGGAGCAGCCGAAAAAAAGAAGAGAAAGAAGAAAATGAAATGACAGATAATGATGAACATAGTGGTATTGATGCCAAAATTCCCTTACTAGCTCATTCATTCTTTCATTCAGTTTTGTGGTTCTTCAACATGTGACTGCTGGTTTGAATATGACTATTATTACATCAACCATAGTAATGTTCCTTGTTTTCGATTCAATTACTTTTAAAGAATATTATTACTGAACAACAAGCCATAATAAATACAAGAAAAATAAGGCTATCATACGACACATCATCATCTAAACTGTCTCGAGGCCTGTCTGATTTATCTTCTCCTAAACTGGTCAGACATCCCAGCAGTTCCTAGTTGCAGCTGCTGAGCTGCAAATCAAAACAACTGATGCAACCAGTTGGAAATAGATGTGGAATACTGAGGCCAGAAAAGGGGTCAACAGGATAGAGAAAGGCTTCAAATAATCTGTAATCTGCCTGGAAATGCAGACTTGTAAAAATCCATGATCCATGGATTATACACAGCTGAACAAATTGGGTGGAGGTATCGAAAGAGTGCTTTTGTGAGAGAGGAGTTTGAACACAGAAAGAAAAAAGTGATTTGTTGC
The DNA here is from genome assembly GCA_015106775.1 of Etroplus canarensis. NCBI lineage: Eukaryota > Metazoa > Chordata > Actinopteri > Cichliformes > Cichlidae > Etroplus > Etroplus canarensis. Next base: position 26,274 of record VUQH01035316.1, on the reverse strand, counting down.
GCAGCTTTGCCAGCAGATCTTGCTGAGCCTGTTCTGACATGTTCCTGTTTCTCTTCTCTCTCTGGATTTCCCTTAAAGACAACGCCCTGCACATTCCCCAGTGGACCTCAGCACTCACCTGCCTGATCACCAACATCCAGTAAACTAACCAATGTGTTATTCACCATTTCCAGTTGTGCAAGGTGTCATCACCTGCTGGCTAATGATGGCACATTATTTTCAGGATTTTAAAATGAAGCAACACAAAGAATTTCATATCAGTAGCCACTTTCATCTGAGACATCAAAGTTATGTGTTCTTTCCACTAAATTCAAACAACAAGCGAGATAACACAGAGTCACAAGGAAGAAAATGGAGTCACATTTTTTGATTTTAGATAAAAATAAGGAACCCGTCATTATTTGTCACTGATGAATACAAAGGAAATCCCAGCATGGCAAAAAAAGCAGCTTAACTACGCAACAATAAAAATTCTAATCAGCCGATTAACATGAACTGATCCTGATTACTACAACAGCATTCTCTTCCTGGTGTAACAACTTGTGAATGGCCTTCTCTTGTTCACGCCGGGACAGCTTTTAGGTGTGGGGTGATATCTCAGACTTCAGAAAGCTTGTTTAACATGTATGCCAAGTTTAAAAAAAAAATCATGCCATGACACAGCCTTTTCTTAAGCTAAATCTGCTATTCCACAAAAGCCTTTCGGGAAGAGAGCACAAAACTTCAAGAAGCCAGGAAGCTCAGTTAGTAGGAAAAATACTTTAGCTGTTACCCATTTCATTGGGAAACTTGTTGGACTTGTTTAGAGCTATGAATAATCCATATTTAGCAAGTGTCCAATGAAAGGCTGATCCTTTAGGATTGTGTGGGTGTGTGTCATAGGAAACAATGTGGGTTAGATTCTTTGTGTAAATGGTTATCTGCTGCACTGATAGAAAGATAAAGCCTATACATAAACTCAAACTGACTGTTCCTACACACTTTGGGAGCTGGAAGAGATTTAAATGAACAATGCTAATAAACAAAGGAACAAAATAAAACTATTGTTACACATTTTGTGTTATTTTGCTTCCCAGTACTGTAGCAGGTGAAATCCACAAAGGATCATCCTCCAACTCTGTGACTTGTTCTCAGCCCTTGAGTGAATAAAACATAAATCAGAATTAGAAAACTTTATTAATCCCAGGTGGGGAAATTGCATAAACTTTGATAATTTAAAAAAGGCAAAGCACTTGACCTACTTTCATTTCTGCTGTCACTTAAACACACTGTGCAACTGTGTAACAGGCAAATGAAACGAAAAGCAAGGGGAAATGTGGAGTACCGTTACTCATTTACACATCTAATGCAGTGCAAACCTGGTGTGACAGAAACAACAGACTCCACTTAAACTACAGTTGAGTGTCAAAAAAGTGGGAATTCCCAGCCCGCAGACACGCTATTATTTGGAGTTTTTGATTTGGGAAAAAGTTTGAGATTTGTGTAAATCTTAATGCAAAATAAAACCATTCCAGTACTTGTGCACATATGTATTACAGATAATAAAAATACAGCACTTCTGATTTGCTGTCTTGTTATTCAAACTGCTTTTCTCACTGTCACTTATGATCAAAGCAACACCCTTCAAAGTCTAACATGTTTGTGGTTACTGCTGATTAGGTCAAGGTTTCTGTGGCCGGAAAAGCGAAGGGAGTGGTGTCATTTGCAGTTTTCTGTTTGTGATAAAGTCATTTGCATGTCTAAAAATTATATGTAAAATCAGAAAAAGAGAAAAGTGTCACCCTCATCAATCTGGTGATCAGAAAACTCATATCAGCACAAGTTGGTCTCAAGCCTGAAGCAGCCTCTCTACTTGATTCATGTTACTCTGCAAATGAAGCAAATCATCAGCTTTGCTCTGCCAGAGAAATAAGCAATTTTCTAAAGCAGGAGGTGTCAATCATGCCGTCCAGGGGCTAAGACTGGCCTACCAATGGGTCCAACTCAACCCGTTGAATGTCTTTGCAAAGAGGAAAAACTGCAGTGAGCTTATAAATTATCCTAGTTTTTGTTGAGTTTTTTGAACCATAAAGATGAATAAAACGCCATTGTTATCCAGGTTTTTTGGCTTTCCAAATGTGTACCTTTGAGCTGCTTACTTGTATTTTCCCACCATCTTCAGTGGTAATTTGGCAGAGGTTTTACACCAGATGCCTTTCCTGACACAACCCTCCATGGTGAGGGGGGCTTGTGTGCCCACCTGGGATTGAACCAGGGACCTTTCACTTAAAAGGCAAATGTGCAAACCACTACACTACTGGGGTCAGGAAATTGTGATGCAAATGTTTTCCCACATCCGTTAATGCGTCTTAGCTGTTTATCTGGTTTCTGTCACATAAAATGAGAAATTTAACAAGCAATAATTCCTTCTAATGTGTGGCAAATTTTGAGAGTGTCTTTTACTTGGCCTTATGCTTTCAGCTTTCATCTCACAAAGTGGTGCAGTGTTTGGCACTCTCACTCACAGCAAGAAGCCAGCTAGGGCCTTTCTGTATGGCGTCTGCATGTTCTCCCTACATGGGTTTTCCAGCTACTCCGGCTTCCTCCCACAGACCAAAGATAAGCCTGTTAGTTTATTGGTGATTCTAAATGTCCTGTAAATGTGCACGTGAGCATGAAGGGTTGTCTATCTCTCAGTGTTAGCCCTGTGATGGACTGGTGACTTGTCCAGGGCATACCCAGCCACTCGCCCTATGGTAGCTAGGTCCACATCCCTTATTTGGATAAGCAGCTAAGAAAAAGGATGGATGGATGTTTTCACTCAAAGGAGAAAAATGTAGGCGCTATTCATTTTTAAATTGTTTAGTCCATCAAGCAAGAGCAAATCTTGAAACTGCTTGTTTTGTAAAAATCCCAATCAATTAACAATAATATTAAGAAGAAAATACTGACATTTCAGAAGCTGGATAAAAAAGCTTTGGGCCACTTTTTTCTGATTTACAGAGAAAATTAGAGTGGAACAGAGACACTGGGTGAAGTGTTATTTATCAGCACAGTTTGGTAATCAATTAGTTGCAGTCATTTTTTTTCCAAGTAAAAATTACCCAGCAATCTCTAGTTCTTGCTTCTCTGATATGATGCTTTTAATGTGTGGTTTTTTTTTTTGTGTTTTGGACTTGAATGCAAACTCTACTTTGTGACAAATTTGAATTTTTCAATGTTTCTAGAGCTACATGATCTTTATCAAATCAGAATGGTTTCAAAAGAGAATAGCTTTGAGGTCTCGTTGCCCCTCCAGTGGTCATACTGTGGCCTGCTTCAACACATTTTGGTGTAGGTGGTTTCAGCTACGTACTTCATGTCACTGTGACCTACCTCTAACACTGGCCCGGCCCCAAGGATGGTCCTTTCCAGCCCGCTGGAGTACTTGTTCTGACTGAGTGCAGTCAGGCAGTGAATGAGATAGTTGCTGCTTTCTGTTTTCCCTGATCCACTCTCACCAGATATCACAATACACTGGTTAGCCTGCCTGTTCAACATGGCACGGAAGGCCACATCGGCTATGGCAAATATATGTGGGCTCAGTTTGCCTAGTGGCTGATTCTCATACATTTTGACATACTTGGGGTTGTAGTAAGCAGGGAGGAACTTATTGGGATTGATAGCAATGAGGATCTTGCTGGCATAGGTGTAGATTTTGTCCTGGTAGAAACGATGGCGTAAAGCCTCCAGAAGACTCTCCTCAGTTAATGTGGAGAGGTTGCAGAGGTCATCACAGTCCTCTTCGCTGGTTTCTGCTCTGTCCCCTCCATTGCTGAGCTGCTGCAGGATGAAGTAGTACCCTTGGGTCTGAGGGTGCCACTTGTGTGCCTCTCTGGGCCATAGCAGGACCTGCTCTAAAGGGCAGTCCCCATCCTCCAGTAGCCTCTCCTCTCCTCCACTCTCTCTGACCTCCAGCAGGATATAGGTCTCCCTGGGGTCCAGTCCCAGAGTAACCATAGCATTGTGGATGACCTCCCTGGCAGTGTCCCTAGTGCTGATCTGCAAGGGACAGTAGGCAGGTGTGACATGTGACACCCTGGGGTAGATCTGCACAACACGGTACTCTTCGTCCTGTTCAGGGGCCCCAGCTCCATCTGTAGTGCTCATTCTGATAAAGAGAGGCCTCAGCATAACTTACTGTCCCAACTCTCTCCAGGCATCCCCTGTAGAAATATTAAAAATATTACATTTAAAAATAAAGAATAAGACCCGATTAAAAAGAAAAACAGCTGCACACCACAATGCTGTCGATTGCTCACATTCCCATATAAATCCCCCTGTGTACACCCACACAGGTAACCAGCGCCAAGTGTCAGACTGGAATAAAATGTCCGAACAAGTCTCACCTTTCGAGGAAAACCACTCATTTCATCTTTTAAAAGCCGAAATGCCGCTAACAGCGAAGAGAAGAGGACGATCTCTGCGCCTCCGTTCAGCGTTAGCCACTTCAATCACAACTTAGAGGGAAAGAAGTCCCTACACCTGAGCTCGGCAACAAAAGGAAGCTTAGAAAGTTTCAAAAGCGACTTTACAATAACCAAAAAAATATGTCCTGTCAGCTCGGAGTCGCTGTTGCTCCTGCAAATCACAACTTCTTGTTCTATTTTTAAAAAAGAGAAATTTAGGATTTTGGTCTCCGCGTCGTCCTGGGCGGAAATTTGTGTTAACAGTACTTCCTACATTTCTCCACACACACCAATAATAACACACCCGTCGACGCGTGGAGGAAATGAATGGATGTTTCGTGTTTCACAGACCTGAAGAATGAATTTCTTCAGCCGACAACAAATAAAACAGCTGGTGAAAATACAGAGAAGGATGAGAGAAGGTGACGTTTGAAGAAAACTGAGGAGAAGAAGTAAACAGATTGATAGAATAGTTTGAATTGCATTAATTTGTCTCTACGGGTGAGCTGTGGGGTTTGAGCTCCTCCGAGTGGAAAATTAGGGGTACTACAATCAGCTCACACCACACTTTCTTAGCGATCGAGCACAGATTTATGTATCCACCAGTCTTTAAAGCTTTTGTCCTTATACAGTATTGTGCAAAAGCCTCAAGTCAACCTTATTTCTTTATATGATGCTGGGAAAAGTGAAATAGGTGCAACAAGAAAATGGATAGACGACCACTTATATTCTTAAACACAGCCTGAACTCTCTTAGGGAAGCTTTCTTGTCTCTTCTTTCTTTAAGGAGTCAGGTATAGTCTGGGAATAGTTCTCCAGGCTTCTTGAAGGACATTCCAAAGCTCTTCTTTGAGTGTTGGCTGCCTTTTTTCTGTTCTGCCAAGATGATCCCACACTGCTTCAATAACACTGAGGTCCAGGCTCTGGGGATGATAGTGACAGTGTTCCATTGGGTTTTTTTTTTCTATCCAGACAGGTTTTTACTGCATTGGCTGTGTGCTTGGGATCATTGTTGTGCTGAAAAAATGAATCTGGTGGCAATCAGATCCTTTCCAGATGGTTTTGCATTGTTGAACAAAATCTGAAGTTATGACAATTTCCCCTTCACTACTGCCTGAAATGCAGCCCCAAACCATGACAGAGCCTCCACTGTGTTTTTCATATGACAGTAGACACTTAATGTTGTATCTCTTCCAGAGCTCCTCTGTACATATAGACAGTTTGAACCAAAAATTTCAAATTTGGATTCATTGCTTCGTAAGACCTGTTGCCTCTGATTTTCAGTCTAGATCTTCTGGAATTTGGCTTACCCCGGCCTTTTCTCCTTGTGTCCGTTCCTAAAGAATGGCTTCTTGACAGCCACCCTTCTACTGAGACCATTTCTGATGAGGCTTCAATGAACAGTAGATGGACCAACTGAAGAGCCAGATGCATGTCTCTGTTCTTCTGGCACACCATTCTGAGAAATGCCAAATTTTTTTTTTTTGCTAATAGCCCTTTGGGAATCACATTGCTGTTGCAAAAATAATATTTTATGCCTATAAAACTGTACTCTCACTGAATTCTTTTTTTGTAGACTCACCAAATGAAATGGGAACAAATGATTTGTTTTCACGACAGGCTGCTAGTAACAAAGTGCCTAAAGATACAATTTAAAATTGGTTCTTCGCCAAGTTGTCTGTTATATATAGACAACACTGGTTCATCCCTTGTGCTTTTCTATGCTTGAATGAATCATAGGTCAGTGTTAAGTGGCTTAACAAATAAACAAAAGAACATTCCTTTGATAATGGTCAGGTACAAGGACTACACTGAAACTGAGTGAAAAAGCAACCAGTGTCCAAAGAAAAACTTCAGCCAAAAGAAAGACCTTTAGAAAGCTTGGAGAACTTCTGCTCAAGACCAATTTAAAAATTACAAGAAAGTTTCGCTCCTCTGAAGCAAAAAAACAAGAAATTATTATATTAAAACTGAATTAGTATAAGAAAGCAGAAAACATATTTAATCCATACTGTTTCTACTTGTCTAATCCTGGAATCATTTTTAGATTCTTTGAAATATTTTCAAACTAGTCTTTACCTTTCCTTATCAACATTCTTATTAGTGCTCCTAATTCCCTTGTCTGCCCCCAGGACCTTGCAATCACTTCTCTTAAAAGCCAAATTTTAATTTAAAAAAATACTGATGTCAGATAATCTGTGATGTGATTACATTTTGATTAAAAAGAAGTGTAATTATAAATATAGTTGTGGGGAGTCTGATCAAGCTAAAAAAAAAGGACTGATCACAGAAATAGCTGCTGATTTTGACAAGTCTGGGTTTCTGTTTAAACTAAATGACTAGGCAAAGTCTGTGGTAATCAGTCACTGATTATAGTTTAAGTTCATGTGAAAAAGTCATCTGAAAAAGAAAGTTTTCATATGACTTTATGCAGCCCCGTGAAAAGCTAAGTACACCCTTATTGCTTCCATAGGAATTAAGAGAATAAGTAGCAGCCAGGTGCTGCTATTCAAATGTACATGATTAACTCCTTAAGTGGTTAACTCTTCAGCTGGTGTGAGCACCTCCATAAAAACAGATGTTTTGGCAGTTTACTGGTCTAAAGCATTCAGCTGTCTTTTAACACAATGCAACAATCTTGCTAGGATGCTCAGAGAAATTGCAAAAAACCCAAGAGCTACATTTCAGACTTTACAGGCCTCAGGTAGCATTAAAGGTCATGACAGTACAATTAGGAAAAATACTGAACAAGTATGGCTTGTTTGTAATGATTGCCAGGAGAAAGCCTCTTCTTTCGAAAAAGAATGTGGAAGCACAGCATAGATTTGCAAAGCTGCATCTGAACAAACCAAAAGAGCAGTGTCCTTTAGACAGATGAGGCCAAAGTGGCGATGTTTGACCTTAAAGCACAGTGCTACGTTTGGTGAAAACCAAACACAGCATATCAACACCAACATTTCGTGTCAACTGTCAAGCACGCTGTCGGAGGATAATGATATGGGCTTGTTTTTCAGCCACAGAACCTGGGCACCTTGTGGTCATTGATCCAGCCATAAACTCTTCTGTATACCAAAGAATTCTAGAGTCAAATTGTGAGGCCATCTGTCCAACAGCTAAATCATAGTTGAAACCGTGCTGTGCGACAACAGCAAATCTCTAACAGAATGGCTGAAGAAGAAAAAAATGGAGGTGCTGTAACAGCCAAGACAAAGTCTAGACCTCAACCAGACTGAAAAACTGTGGTGGGACTCTGTGCATAAACGAATGCCTGCAAACTTCAATGAATTAAGGCATTGTTGTAAAGAAGAGTAGGCCAAAATTCCTCCATAGTGGTGTGAGACACTTATAAAGTTGTACAGAAAACAATTACTTTAAGTGATTGTTGCAAAAGGTGGTTCTACAAGCTACTGACACATAGGGTGTACATAGTTTTTCACAGGACTGCATAGAGTCCTGCGTTTTTCATGATTAGCTAAGGCCACAATTTGGTAGTAAACCTAACATTTTTGCTTAACCCAGGTCAAACCATCTTCACTGACAACCAACACTAACACCTAACTCCTAACTCTAACCCCAGGCAATCAGAATATGTAGTTTTTTTAAAGATCCCTCACGCCTTTAAGTCTCAAAAAAGCTGTTTTGTTTTTCTGTGAGTTAGGGAAGAGTTAGGGTTATCATTTATAATGGCTCGGACCTCAGGGGGTTAAACTTTTACATCAATATTTATCATTAAGAGAGGAATTTAAAAAATGTGCAGAACTGGAATAACTCAAATTCCATACTAATAGTGAAAGTCAAATAAATAATGTCACAGTACTTCATCACAATAAAAAAGGCCTAGTCAGGTATTCATTCTGTAACCATAGGGGAAAGACATATGATTTGTATGAGACTTTTTAATTATTTAACCAACCAATCACTGAGTCTGTCATAAGAAGTGGTTTATTGTTTAGTTGCTAGACGTGGTGCCAGTTTATCTTCGGTTATTGGGTGAAGCTCACAATTTTGGGTTCAGGCCATCTCCTTTTCCCCCTTTTCTTATATTTGTGAGAAAAAAAATCACTGTATCTGCTTGGACTTGAAAATATACTTTAAATATTTCACCACCTAACAGGTTTTAGGGGAAGTTTTCCAGTTTTCTGTTGATTAACTTATCTGAAGTGGCCCCTCACAAGATACTGTTTTTAGTCATAAACCAAAAAGGTTATAAACGAAACAAAACACTGGTTTACTATTTAATGATGTACTGTGTTTTTTAAAGCTTATAACATAATAATTAAATTTATTTGAAAACAACAAACTACGGACCACTCAAATCACAGAATACAACACAATAACCAAGAAAATAAAGACAAAGAAATGCCAGTTTATGGTAATGAGATAGCAGTTAATCAAATGATATTAAAAATAAATTTCAACAAGCAGAAACAAAAAAGTGAGCTTTAAGTAAGAATTTAAAAGTAATGCTTGCAGGTGGTGAATAATGCAAGGTTTAGGAGCAAGAGTGGTGAAGACAAGATTTCTTTAGAATATCTTAACCTATTAGTACAAAAGCTAAACATAAAAACAATTTTATGAAGTTAATTAAATATTTTTCTAGAAATCAAGCTCTAAATCATATGTGCTTCAACTGAACATAAACTATAAGTAGGTTTTATTGTAAAGTTACTCCTGTAGCAAAATCAGTTGTTTAGGATGAAGTTTGTTCAGGATTGTTTGAAATAATATGCCATTTATAGTACTGCTAAAACCTCTCGTGATGACAAATCCACATAATATCTTTGTGAATAACTCTATGGAAACTACAATGCTTGCTACAGAGTCAGTAACTAGTCAGTTAGCTGTTGCTCCACTAGATTAAATTAGCAATAAAAGTGACACGTACATTATTAAACAAATAAACAAACGGTAGCAACCTTTGTTCCTGTGTAAAGCTCATTGTGTGTTAAATAAGGCTCTGTCACAGAGGTGTGTACACTTAAATGAATGGTGAGTAAATAAAAGGTGAAATTTGCCAGTGACATGCAACTGTATACAAACTGATGTCTGCATAAACTTCATACAGGAAACAAAATCTGACCTAGCCAATTTTCATTCTTTTTTAATTTTTTTTTTTTTAACTCCTAAACACAAGTCAGTGAATCACAGGTGCTACTGCTGTCAAACATGCTCCAGTTTATGACTTCTTTGATTTTAACCATCGTTTCCCAGAAAGACAAAGCAGAGCCTGTACCTTTTTCAGACGCACTTAATACCTTTTTTATTACTCTCTTGTGTGTACATTAGCTGTGCCCCACATATAGCAAATTAATGAAAATCTATATGGAATTTTGTTGCATTTTTGAGCAGGTTATATTCATTTTTGCACACCTCTGCAGATTTTTTAATGAATGAATCCACAGTAAGATGGCCCAAGGTGAAAAGTAATTGTTCACACGGCACCTCGACAACTGAGGACATCCAAAATCAATAACATGTCTTATGATGATCAGGTTTGCCTATGCTAATGCAGGCCCTGTCCATTCAGGTATATAATGACTGCAGAGGTGTAGGAGTCGCTGTATCCCAATTTGGTGAAGATGCTTGGAGACACACTGACAGCTTATTATCGCGTGAGGAATGAAGAGAGGCCACGTAAAGTGTTACTCAGCACAAATCAGCTGCTGTTGATGGCGACTACCTGCAGAGGCAGCCTGATTCACCCACACAGGGAGACAAATTAGGGGGAGACACACACACGAGCACACATAATCTCTTTATGCGATAATTTGTCTTGAAATACTGCTGCTGAGTGTGGTGATAAATATGTTTTGGTCATATTTTCTGAGTTAGATCTGATCATTTTAAGGAGACAGCGATGGCAGCCTTGTTTATCCTGATGATCATTAGGTGTCACTCTTGTTCCTGCTGGACTGAGCCAGTTCTGCAAAGACACACTGAATCCAGTTCAGTAGGCACATGAGTACACAACCCAGAAAATGCTTCATTATCTCACTCCCCAAAGAACCAACTCTGACAATATGTGGTTCTATTTTTAAGTTCTGCAAAGTGAAAAAAGAGTACAGATTTGACACACCAATATTTTCTTGTGACTGAAATCCTCTAGAAACGAGTGATAATTCCATCCAAAATTGAGATATATTATTGTGCAATTCACACTGACTTGATCTTCTGTCATCCATTGTTGCCTTTCTTGTTATTCCTGATAAAGCCCTTATGAATCAGAAGAAGTTTGCTACTGCAGCAGTTTGTCTGGACATGCGAAAAATTCTACAGCATTCCTCTTTGTTTTATAGTACAGTCTTTTTTCATCCCATGCATCCTTTTTCTTCCCTCAGCTCTCTGTTTGGGGACAGACAAGACTTTCAGGTATGCAGGAGTTCATTCTTTCATGTCGGACACTGAACTTAGCCACTGTGAACAATTCCCTTTGTGTGTAATGCTCACTAATGAGCTAAGTTCTGCATCTTCAGAAAACTAATCCCAGTGTGGCGTTTCCAGCAGGAAATCCGAGCTTTGTGTGTCTCATTCTGCAAGATAAAGAATCTTCATGCAACTCATTATATTATGGAGATTTTTAATGGAGCTTATGGATTAATAACGTCTGTTGCAGAAAACCACTTTCTGCTTTCACACAGCGACTTATCCAAATGAGAAATCCAGGCTCACTGCAAGAAACACAAGCAATTCACCCATAAAAACAAACTATCAGTGTAATATATTACACTGGCCACAAATATGACACAAGATGAGTCAAAGCCAAAGAGGTAGACCACATTTTACTTCCAAAATACAATAATTGCATACTTCTTTTCATGACCTGCATGTTAATAAGCCTCATATGAATCCCTAAAGGCTATGGTGGAATAAGTAAGTGTGTATTAGTAGTGTTACAACAATATAAAACTACTCTACTATGTATAAAAGTATTGCTAAAGCAGATTCTATTAAAAGCAGAATGTATTCATGAAATAAAAAGTACACGTTTTTATTTTTGGATTATTACTTCCGATGTGTAAATTTATAAGCTGCATGTTAAGGTTTCTGCTGGTTACAGATTCAAACAACTTTATATAATGCTGATTAAATGTTATGAAATTAAAGTTATTAGTGACTACAGATAAACATAGAACCTCAATAATTTCCCTTGAAACATAAAGAAACATCCAAAATGAAAATACTGAACTACAGTACTTTAATGTATTTGAGCACAGTAACTATGTAGATGCAGTGAGTTACTACCCACCCCAATTAATTGTGATGACTTAAGAAGAAAAGCTGGCTGCTTAGATTCATGGTCCATTTTTGTGCCGCACAAAATAAAAAGGTTTAGTAAAGAACATGTAAATTTCATGATGACTTTGTGTTTTGGAAGCTTCAAACACAAATATCAGCTTTCTCTTTTCATACTTTCAGTATATTTCTTATGTCATTGTTTTCCCTTGTGAGTACTCTCTATGTTTATGCTCATATAGTTCATCTGAGCCTCAGGACACAGGCTCAGTTTTCAGAATAAACCGCTAGTCTGCTCAAACAGTGGTGTCATGACATCACTGCTCAGTGGAAAACAACTTACTCTCACGTTTGTGTGGCCTCATGCCAGAGCCTCTCTGTAATGGCTTTGCACTTTGAACTATCAGATCTGTCTTAATGCTCTACAATTTATTCTTACCTGCCAATTAAATCTACAGAATTGATCATGTGCTGCCTCTATGGTCCTAGCAAATAAACAAAAATAGGACATGATGGAAGATTGACGAAAAACATCTAAATTCTTGAAACTTGTAAATTATATAATAAATAAGTTATTGTCATGCTCTCAAAATAACTTGGATTTCACTCTGTCATATTGGTGGAAATCTTGTGAACATCCAGATCGCTAGATTGGTTTCAAGGGTATCACTGTCCATGTGAAGTTACCTGAGCTTGATGGCCATTATGTCATTTTCATTCTGCTTTTGGAGAAGAAAAGGCAGCTGCAGCTTTTGTTATTCTGCCACCCCCCTCCTTCTCCTTCTCTCCTGTGGAGAAAAAAGTGATGATCCATCTTAGGATCAAATAAGCAGGGTAAAAAGAATTCCCCACTATTATCTTAACACATAATTTGATTCTGCTTCTCCAGACTTGTTCTGCTCAGAGTAATGTTCTCTCCCATAAAGGTGAACAAAGCAACATTTAAAAGTTAGTACTTTAGTAATAGGTGGCAGAAAAGGATAAAGAAAGTAGGGAAAGAGCAGCACCACATTCAGCAAAACATTCTCATAATAGGAAAAAAATCATTTAGGATTATCATTCCAGCACATGTGAATGCGTTGCTGCATCCTACACCACCAAAGAACAAGAAACCAGGCTGATCTGATCTAATCATGCAAGCAGCTGTTAAAGATTTATCTAAACTTACCTGTTTAAAGGTGAAAAAGCAGAGTAATGAGATGGAGAGAGGCCCTGTGTTTAACCCCCTGATCACTCACTGCAGTTTTCTCTGTTTGCTGTTGCATGTTCTTAGCAAGAAAGCACTGCTTTCTGCTCCTCAAGCTGTTCAGAGTGAGGTGTGGAATCAATGAGGGGGGAGCATGTGTGAAAAGAGAGAAGGCACAAAAGAGGAAGGGGAGGGAAGGGGAGGGGAGAGGGAGCAGGGGAGGGAGGAAAGAGGATGATGGGACAGGTGTGGAATTTACACACGCTGCTGGTAGCATACTGTTGGCAAACATGCTTCACTGTGATGCGTCACCCTTGTTATGATGAAAGTCAGAGAAAATGTGGCTTGTGATCTGCAGGATGTAACTTTTGATAAGGCCAAGGTGTTGAATTATAAGGTTTTACTTTTTTAAAATTTAAGTGCTCAACTGTACAACTCGTTAGGGAATTAATTGCATTTGCATCAGAGACTAACAAAAACATTAGAAAAGCTGTACTAAGTGGTTGTTACAGAACACAACTAAACATAGCCTCTTGAACATGCAGTCATGGTACTCTCATTGAACATTTTTTCATACTCTTAGCTCCATCTTTAAAAACATCAATGGGATTCTGATTTCTAGTGTGTTTTTTAATGGATTCATGCCAAATTGTGAACTGTAATGTAATAAAATGTACCTTTGGCAGTCCACTTGTATTCTCCCCAAGGGGTCACAACAGCAGATTAATGAACATTGGTAATTTTGCAGAGGTTTTACGCCAGATGCCTTTCCTAACGCAACCCTCCATGGTAAGAGGAGACACTGTGAACTGAGAAAAGATCAAGTAAATTATTAGCTATAACATTTGCTGAAACACTACGTTCTCTGGCCACATCATTAGATGCACCTTACTAGTACTGGGTTGGACCCTATTTTGTCTTTATGTCTGCTTTTAATTTTTCATGGCACAGATTCAGCAAAGTGGTGGAAACAGTCCTCATTTTAACATGACAGAATTGCTGCAGATGTGTCAGGTGCATATCCATGGTGCAAATCTCCCATTCCACCACATCCCAAAGGTGCTCTACTGGATTGAGATCTGGTGACTAAGTGCAGTGAACCTACTGTTATATTCAAGAAAACAGTTTGAGATGATCTAAGCTGGACCCAACAACCATATCACATTCAAAATGTCTTAAATCACCTTTCTTACCCATTCTAATGCTCAGTTTGAGCTTCAACAGGTCATACTGATTATGTCTACATGCCTAAATGTATTGAGTTGCTGCCCCATGACTGGCTAATTATATATTTGCATTAACAAGCAGTTGAACAGGTATACCTAATAAAGTGACCAGTAAGTTTGTGTTCAGAGTTACACCAGAGT
>VUQH01035316.1:0-11245 GCA_015106775.1 Etroplus canarensis | reverse complement strand
CATTTTTTTTAATGTAAGCAAATAGCAAATTATTTAACCTTTCCTAAAGCTGAAATTGCACATTCTAGCAATAAGTTTTAAAGTCATATTTTCATTACACATGCATAGGCATGGGGCTGAATATGATATAAATGTTAAAGAAGCATGGTCTGTCTTTTTCTGGATTGCCTGTTGACTAAAGGTGGGAAGAAAACACTGATGTTGCAATACCATCCAAATATGGATATTCGCCATCAGTATATCAATATTAAATCATGCAAGTGCTCTAAACAAAAAACATCTTTGTGTTGGAGTGTTATAAAGAGGTATTTCATTACTGGTTCAGTTGTATTGCTTTAACATAATTTGTAGTGTCATATTGGACACTTTTTTATAGCATATTTGCACATAGAGCAAACCATTTCTTTAGTAAGAAGCATAAATTTGCACACGAGAACTAATTTATTGCTTATTTATTGAACATTTTAATGAGTTGTATGCAATTATTGTGTCTCAGTATTGTAGTGGTTTACATGCTTGCCTTGGCCCAGGGACCAGAACAATGAAGGTTCTGGGAGCGAACAAAGATGAAAAGATGTGGGAGAGTTCCTTTGGGGTTATTAAGTGTTTAACTGGGGTGTTAAGATTATTGTCTTGTAAAATGTAAATTAGTGTCCCAATAGTGTAGTGGTTTACACAGGTCCATGGTTTGATTCCAGGTGGGGACACAAGCCCCTCTCACTAATGAGGGTTGCATCAGGAAGGGCATTTACTGTAAAACCTCTGCCAATTTACCAATGTGGATTAATCTCCTGTGGAGACCCCTTGGGGAGAATACAAGGGAGCAGCCAAAGGTACATTGTTGTGATGTAAATTCATTATTAATGTAAGATGTTGCTGAAAGATTTTGTTAAAGTGTAAAATATGAAAATGTTTTACTTGGCTTAGTTGCAATTTTTGGAATGTGTGTAAACACTCCTGGCATCATAATACAAAATGAGGCTCATCAGTAGCAATGTATAAAAACCTGTCTGTTGCCCAGTTCAGGTTGCTGCTAGTGGAGACCACAAGTACTCCATAGCCCTCCATGTTTGAGCTCTATAAATACCTATATGGACAGAAGTATTGGGTCACACCTCTTAATCACTGAATTCAAGTATTCCATTCAGTCCCATTGCCACAAATGTAATAATCAAGCATCTAGTCTTTACAAACATTTATCAAAGAAGGGTTTGTTCTAAAGAGCTCCCTGAATTCAAGCATACTGTAATAGGATGCTAAATTTCTTCCCTCCCAGATATTCCATGATCAGCTGCAAGTGGTACCATTGCAAAGTGGAAGAGTTAGGCACTTAGCAACTTAGCCACAAAGTGGCAGACCATGGGAAGTTACAGAGCGGTGTCTCCGATAGCTGAGGCATGTAGTGCAAGAAAGGACAAGATTAGTGGAAGAGGGATAATGCTAGAGGCTGTTATTCTGGTGTTGGCTGGGTCTCTCAGTTCTAGTGAATTGAAATCTTAATGCTTTAGCTTTTGTGGGAAGAGTTTGGGGAAGGCCCCTTTCTGTTTCTTCACAACTGCGCCTCATTGCACAAAGCAAGGTCCATAAAGGCATGGTTGGATGAGTCTGGTGTGAAAGAACTTGATTGGCCCACACAGGGCCCTTACCTCAACCCCACTGAACACCTTTCAATCTCCGAATGTGAAAAAATTCTCATAGATATTCTTCAAAATCTTGTAGAAAGCCTTCCAAGAAAGGTGGAAGCTGTTATAGCTGTAAAGTGGGAATAAACTCCATATCTCCTATAGATGCAATGTGTAGGTGGCCTATATTCTTCTTGCTTTCACTTTTCATAGTGACGAATATCACTTGTCTGGTTGTAACAAAGCAGAGGAATTGTAAAACTTTCACCCTCTGTCACATGAGGGCCCTCATGTCAGTCATTAAACCCTTCATGCACATTCCTGCCCTCACTCCATCAGGGTGAATGTTTTGATTTGATGGCTGCAATCTGATATGCAGTGCTTCCATACATGGTTGGTACAAGTCACTGTCCCTCTACAGCAGGGTTGAAAAAACAGGGAGGTTGCTTTAAGTTGTTTTTCTCTACTCGCCTTTTAAGATCACTCTGCAGAGAGCTTCTCTCTGGCCCCTAATGCACCCGGTCCATTTAGCAAGGCAGAGTTGTGAAACCCAAGATCACAGGCACGGTCAAAAACAATTTCACCCTCTGATTGAGCCAATATCCACTTTACATTTTGAGGAGAAACAGGAATCTGATATGTGCTACTGTACAAGTTCTGCATTTCACAATTTGCTGTAGCAAACATTTCAGAGTACATTCGAAACTTGTTCTGTCTCTTCACCTCATATTTGTCTATAACAGTGCTGAAAAAGTGTATTTTTAAAAACCTTTGCTAGATCTTTATTTGACCTTGTACCCCCAGCTTCTAAAGACACAAACATATTAGTATGAGTGAGAGAAAGGGCAGCATTCTTGGTGTTACATCGAGCAGCAACTCTTCCATGATGTGCTCTGTCCGGTTTCTCTAGGTCATTGTTTTGGAGTGAGAGTTGCCCTGAGCACAAAGAGATGAGGCGGCTCTTGTGTGAAACCAGATCCAGTCTGGAGTGATGGGCAGCACATGGCAGGGTGTCCTGGATGCATTAACCCACGCTAATGGGCTAGCTGGCTCCGAGAAGCCTGAATGTCCATTATGTGGAGCTACGGCTGGAGGAGTTTAAAGGTAAATGGCTTTCTGACTGCTTCGATGTCCAACAAGCCCCTGAAGTCTCATATCATTATGTGATGCTGATTTCTAAAACTGTCTAAATTCTGCTGGACAAACAGGTTGTTTTTTTGGCATTTTACTGCATTGCATAATTTTGCCTTTAAAAAAAGAAGAAGAAAACAAATGGATAAACTCTTTTTGGGTACTCTGTTTCAATCACATTAATGGCTCTAGAGATGATATTATTGTTCCACTACTGTGCCCCAGCCTGACATATCTCAATAGTAGTTGTCGTGCAGACATCAATGCTGCATTCATCACAGTTTCTGAACCCACACTATTCATCCAGTATCACCAGCAGGTAAGTGTTAAAACAACAGAAAAACTGGGCTCACTGGTGTTTCCCAAATGATGAGTCCTGCTGAATTTGGTGTTCATGTGACATTCCTACTATTTCAGCTTGTCTGTCAACAGCTAATAGATACAGTTTGTAAAAATTCTATACAATTAGCAGTTTAACTAATGAGCACATACCTGCAAACCAGATGAAATTCCCACCAGCCACAGCTGTACCTGTATTTAGTGGAAAATGGCAAAGGTTAGCACCTTAATGTGTGAAAAGATGTTGAACATAGTAAACGCTCCCACAATTATCTGTCAAGCTAATCTATCTGGTGACACATTAAAGGAAAATGCTGATTTCAACTTGAGTAGTCTGAGTCTTCTCTGCGTGTAAAGAGAGGCCCATGTACCCATTTGCCATTTTTGTTTTCAAAGAGCACAACTTGTGTTGTTATTTTGATACTTGAATCCACATACCAGTAAGATTTGGAGTCACAGATAGACAACAGTGACTTCAGAATGTGACTGAACTGAAAACCATCCAACTACAGCACAATAAGTGTCTTTGAGCCAAACCTCAAAATGATAGTGTTGTAAAGGCAAGTTTCAGTTTTGTGTGCAGCCACTTTCACGGTGGGAAACTACTCTAAATGGTATAGGTAAATGATATGAAAGATTTTTTACTTTTTTAATTTTGATAACATTTTATACACAACTAAACAGGCCAGGTAAGGCTCATAGAGCTACACTATATGGATGGTCCTTAATCATTAAATTCAGGTGTTTCACTCAGTTCCATTGCCAAAAGTGTAGAAAATCAAGCACCCAGCCATGCAGTCTGCCCTTACAAACATTTCTGAAAGAATGGGTTGTTCTGCAGAGCTCACTGTAATAGGATGCCACGAGCTGGTTTGTGAAAATTCCTCCTCCCTAGATTTTCCAGGAACCATCCTAAGTTGTATTATTGCAAAGTGGAAGCATTTAGAAACCACATCAACTCAGCCACAAAGTGGCAGACCCCATAAAGTTACAGAACAGGATTTCTAGGTGCCAAGGTGCATAGTGGGTAAAGGTCACCAACACTCTGCTGATTCAATAACTGCAGAGTTCCAAACCTACACTGGCATTAACATCAGCAAAAAACACTGTGCGATGGGAGCTTCATAACATGATCTGAGCATGCAAACTTCACATCACCAAGCACAATTTCAAGTGTCTGACGGAGTGGTGTAAAGCACACTACCACTGGAGCAGTGGAAACGAGTTCTTTGGCGTGACAATTAATGCATCTCTATCAGGTAGTCTGATGGACAAGTCTGGATTTGGCAAATGCCAGGAGGTTACCTGTCTGACTGCATTGTGCCAACTGTAAAACTGATCGAGGTGAGATAACTCACACACACACACACACACACACACACACACACACACACATATATTTTCACACTCATATTCACTCATTTCTGTATATTGAACTGTGTGACTGTAAATACTTTAATTCTATCCCCTACTGCCACCTATGCTTCACACTGTATATTGGGTTCATACATTTATTTTTCATATTCATATTTATATATACTTAACGGAGTGTCTGTACTGTAAGCAATTTCCCCTCTCGGATAAATAAAGTGTTCTGATTCTGATTAATAATATGGGGTTGCTTTTCTGGGGTTGGCCTGGGCCCCTGAGTTCCTGTGAAAGGAAATCTTAATGCTTAAGCTTACCAAGACATTTAGGACAAATCTATGCTTCTAACTTTGTGGGAAGACTTTAGAGAAGCCCTTTTTCTGTTCCAGTATGACTGTGCCTCATTGTATAAAGTAAGGTCCGTAAAGGCATGGTTGGATCAGTTTGTTGTGGAAGTACTTAGCTCACCTGCACAGAATTCTGACCTCAGCCCCATCTAAGACCTCTGGGATGAGCTGGAATGGAAATTGTGAGTCAGGCTCACTTGTCCTACATCAGTCTCCGACCTTACAAATGCTCTCCTGAATGAATGGGCAAAAATTCCCACAGAAAAACTCCAAAATCTTATAGAAAGCATTCCCAGAAGAGTGGAAGTTGTTATAGCTACAAACGGGGCACAAATTCCGTATTAATGCCTATAGATTTATAATAGGATGTCATAAAAGCTCCTGTAAGTGTAATGTATAAATGGCTCAATACTTTTGTCCATACACCGTATATGCAAGCACAAAATTAACTATTATTTTATTTTTACATGAGGATGTATTTAGTTTTCTCAAATGAGCCATATTATCCATAGCAATTACAACTATTAGTATCAATTGGCTTGACTATAAAGGCTAATGAAGAATTTTTTTTGACAGGTTGAGAGCTTTGTGCAATCTAAATTGATAAAATAAGATAGATAAGATATATAAGAGACAATATTCTTGATTAAAGTATGTCTTTATGTGTGCCCATTGATGTGATATCCATATCCCGGTGTCACTATTAGTGAAACTGAATTTGACACCTCTGCCTTAGAGGGAGGAGTCACTGTAAAACAATGCAAAATTGTTCTCAGTGATCATCTTCATCTTCAGACACATCAGTCCTGATGGCTGTGGTCTCTTCCAGGATGACAATATTCCCATTGTTAGGACATGAGGGGTCATATACTGATCTCCCATGCCTGTGGGAGAATTTGGACCAACGTGTTAAACAGCATTCTCCATTACCATCATGAAAACACCAAATGTGGGAATCCTTTTCGGAAGAATGATGCTCATTCTTTCCAGAGTTGTAGAATTAGGTTCATTAAAGGTGCTGTTGGCACTTGGGCGATCCAACACCCCACTAAGGCACTCAGTGTTGTTTTCCTTCTTAATCTATCAATTATATCCATTTATCATGGAAAAACAGCCATGAAAGTACAGCCCGCCATTTTCTTTTGATCTGACATTCACAAAACTGGCCTAATAAATCAGACAACTCATTCATATTTTTAATATTATTTCACTAAAGCTGAATGAGGGACTTTGTCCTTGCAGTGACTTAAGGAGCTTGGCACAGCTCTGGAAGAAGGTGTATTATAGTTAAAAAGGCCACAGAGGTTGATTGATCTGCATGCTTTGCTGCATGCAAAGCCAACAAGAAATTTGGAGAGAGTGTTTAATATGAGAGAGAGAGAGAGAGAGAGAGAGAGCACTTAGGCAACAGCCAGGTTGTTGGATGTACTGCAGAACTTTAGAGGATGTGCCATAGAGGGTGCTATTGCATTAATCAACTCTGGAGGTGATAAATGCCTGAATAAGAGTTTCAGCTGCCAAGAATGAACATTAAAATGAAGGACAGAGAGAGACAGCGTTTTGTGGTAGAAAAGGTTGTTTCGCTCAGTGGCCTTATTCAGACAAGCATAAAAACAGTTAAACATAATTTTACAGAGATTAAAGCTATGCCATTTAGAGTACCAGACATATAAAACACATTTTCATTAATTAAAAAGGTTCAAAACTGTTCAAACTTTAGGAAGAAATTTATTTTTTACTGACTCACAATTTGCAGTTAATTTACTGCTGAAATCAGATGTCCTTGCAAAACTGTCAAGGATCATGAGTGCCACCTATTGATCATAATGCAAATGCATTTCAGAGGCACAAGAGATCATTTTAATCAATTTCATGCCTGCCTGGTTCAAAACTGGATGAACATGGGAACATATTATTGTACAAGTGAGATCCTTTACTTGATAGAAACTTAGCTGATATCCTTGATTTAGAACAGGATCAACAGAGATCCAGTTGCCTATGAGAGGAAAAGAACACCTGTGAAAACAGCTTGGCAACCTTTGACCCTTGCTGTAGCTACTGGGCGTTAGTGACACTTGTGCATACCGAGCTGCCAAGTCAGCTGCATTACTTCTCGCTGTAGCCTAAGTGGTATCATGCAGGAAGTGCACATGAGTTAATTATAGGCAGTAAATTTTAAGCAGAGCTCCAAAACCAGTGTTTCAGTTTTAAGGCAAAAAATGCACAACTGAATAATCATCCAGAAAGAGCAGTATAAATAAGCTTTGGATGTTTCACTCTTGAAAGAAAGCTTGTGCTGATATAAAAAATGACCCCAGCTTCCTGTGAGGTTTGTTGAATTCTCAGTGACAAATATAAATATCTTCAGACCGTTTTATAAACCATTTGATCTTCAAAACATAAGAACAAGGTGAAAAATGAACTCTGACAACACACAAATACCAAAAATCAAATATAGCCAGTTTAAATCAATATTACAATATGAAGGGAGAGCCAATTTTTATGTATGAGAAACTGAAACTTGTCCTGTCTAATTTTCCATCAACCCACAAAACACCTCATCATTTACAGTTATTGTCAGCTGCTTTGCCTCAGTTGTGGAATGGTAGTTGAGCAGAAATCCTTAAATATTTTGTTACATGTGTACATCAGAAAGAGTCTCTTGATCTTCGTTAGGATTTGCAAATGGTTAAGCCCCTTTAGGGAAATGACAAAACACAATTACGCTCACTGGCCACTTTATAAGGTACACCTGTTCAACTGCTTATTAATGCAAATATCTGATCAGTCGATTACATGGGAGCAACTAAATGCATTTAAACATAGACATGATCAAGACGACCTGCTTAAGTTCAAACTGACCATCAGTAAGGAGAAGAAAGGGGATTTAAGTAACTTTGAAAGTAGCACGGTTGTTAGTGCCAGATGGGTTGGTCTGAGTATTTCAGAAACTGCTGATTCACTGGGATTTCCCCACACAATCATGTCTAAGATTTACAGAATGTGGTCTAAAAAGAGAAGATATCCAATGAGCTGACAGTGTGCATCTCTGAATGCACAATATGTTTAATTTTGAAGCAGATGGGCTAAAGCAGCAGAAGGTCACACTGGGTGCCACTTTTGTCATCCAAGAACAAGAAACTGACCAAAACTGGACAATCAAAGATTGGAAAAACTGCCTTGTCTGATGAACAGGCTCAAACAGAAACTGCAGATTTTTTCATAGTTTTCTGTGATGCTCCAGGGGGAAAATCTGTGGAATTCTACAGTTTTGTTGTTTGTTACATTATTAGAGATTAGTTAAAATAATCTCATAATAATTTCCTGAACAAATATTGTGAGGTATTTAAAACAATAAATAAACCTACATTTTCTCAACATTACAACAGGTTGAAATAAATATCAATCTATCCAAGTTTTTGAATTCAGCACTTTTCACTTCATCACGAAGATTTCAGGAAATGTCTTCAGGACAGCCTTGTCAAACTGATTAAAGTCAAAGCAAAAGCAAACATTTGCTTAGCAATATGTGCCTTTTCAAACTCAGATTCAAAACTTGCAGAAAATCTGTGGCCACAGATTTCGCGTAGGCCTGCTGATGAGTCTAAATTTATGCAGCAACATTCAGATGGCAGGGTCAGAATTTGGGTATAAACATGAAAACATTCATCCTTGTATCAATAGTTCAGGTTAGTGGTGGTGTTGTAATGGTATGTGGATATTTTCTTGGCGTATTTTGGGACCCTTAATACCAAATAAGCATTGTTTAAAAACCACAGCCTACCTGAGTTGCTGACCATCCCCTTATGACCACAGTGTACTCATCTTCTGATGGCTGCTTCCTGCATTATAATTCACCATATCACAAAGGTCAAATCATCTCAGACTGGTTTCTTGAACATAACACTGTACTTGAAAAGCCTCCACATTCACCAGATCCCAACCCAACAGAGCACCTTTGAGATATGGTGAAATGGGAGATTTACAACATGGATGTGCAGCCGATTAAGCTGCACTAACTGAGTGATGCTGTCATGTCGATATGGATCAGAATCTCTGAGAAATGTTTCCAGCACCTTGTTGAATCAATGTCAAAGGATTAAGGCAGATTTGAAGACAAAAGTGGGTCCAAGCCTGTAATACTAAGGTGTAATTAATAAAGTGGCCAATTCAAATAGTTATTGGATACATGAATCTTCATGTTCAAAACAGATTACATTGTTTTTTCTAATCTTAATAGTTGTGCTCTCTTTAATAGGTTAGATTTTTGCCTCTGCTATATGTTTGATTTGGTTCATTTGTTTGTCAGCAGAATTTCGCAAAAAGCTAAAACAGACAGGCAAGAAAATGTTCCCACTGGTGGGACCCAGCTTAGAAGTAATTAATGCTTGGAATTTATGTGGATCCAGTTCTGAATCCAGGATTCCTTTTGTTTTGAGAAAGTTTAAACATGGCTGTTCAGCCCTGGCAGATGCATGCACTCTTGGCCTGCTCTTGTTTTTCATTGTGTAAGTCATCAAATGCACAATAATCCAGCTATTTGTCAAAATCTACTGAACCCACATTTCATACATTGCTTTGAGTTGGATTCCTCATAAAGTCTACTAAAGTGATACATTTGTCATTAAGTGAAACTTCACCTCCGGAGTGGAGTGATTGATTACCCAATAGCAAACGCTGTCCAGTTAGGTTATTGGTGTAAGTCATGAGGATGAAAATATATTCATAAAGCTTTAGTGTAAAAGAGTTACATAAACATTTTAAAGGCAACAGCCTGCTAGTGTTTTTGTTTTGTGTCATGCTATGTGTACGTTTTTATTTTTTCTGTTTAATGCATTGTGCTGTGTTGTGTGACTGAAGCTCAAATTGTTTGTATATGAAAAAACTGTCGAAAATTTGAGTCTACATTGAAACATTTTGACTACACTAGTACAAAGTCAAAAGAACTTGTCATTTTGTTAGTGGTTACTGATGTTATTTGACACATGGATTAAAGGTTTTGGAGGAGTTACAGCTTCTCGCAGGTTAAAGATTGTGTTTTGCTGCATGTAAGTGCTGGTTTGTGAAATGCATTTTCAGGCCTGAGAATGTCAAAAATGTTCGAAGAAAAGTGCTAAAGGAGCCGTGAAACACTATAAGAAAGCCAGAGGCTATGCGCAGAAGATCAGTCAGTTTGGCAAATTCAGACAGGAAGCAGGCAAGAGGCAAAATAGAGGCAAGAAGTTGTACATAATTAAACAAACAAGAATATGTACAAGGAAATATCCAAACCAGATGAGAATAGTTGAAATTTTGAACTTCAAGAAGAATCAAGGCAATCTCAGAATAACTGCTTAAATTGACTGAAATGAAAACAGTTGATTTCAAAATAAAAGACAGTGATAACAGAGAGAAACAGAGAGAAACTAAAATCCCCGATCCCTGACTTCTCCAGTCTATATGCTGTCCTTGTGTCCTTGGGCAAGGCACTGAATCCCAAATTGCTCCTGATACATCCATCGGAGTGTGAATGTATGCATGATAGTTAAAATGCGCTTAAAGGCACAGAATAAAGCACTGGATGAATGATGCCAGTAGTAAAAAGTCCTTTGAGTGCTCAGTCAGAGTAGAAAAGTGCTATAAAAGTACCAGTCCATTTAATTCTGTGTGGGATATTTTCTTGGCACACTTTGGCCCCTTAGTACCAACTGATCATTGTTTAAAGCCTACAGCTTACTTTAGTATTGTAGCTGCTCATGTCCATCCCTTTATGACTGCAGTGTACCCATCTTCTGATGTCTGCTTCTAGCAGAATAATGTGTTATGTCACAAAGCTCAGATCATCTCAAAGTGGTTTCTTGAACATGACAATGAGTTCACAGTATTCAAATAGCCTCCACAGTCACCAGATCACAATCCAATAGAGCACTTATGGGATGTGGAACAGGAGATTCTTTTCATGGATGTGCAGCCAAAAGATCTACAGAAACAGACAATACTGTATGAACCAAAATCTCTGAGGGATGTTTCCAACACCTTGCTGAAGCTCTACCGTGAAGAATTAAGGCAGTTTTTAAGGCAAAATGGGGTCCAACCCTGTAGTAGCAAGTTGTGCCTAATAAAGTGACCAGTGAGTATACGAATACTGATCTTCTTCTTCTTCTTCTTCTTCTTCTTCTTTGGGCTGTTCCCGTTAGGGGTCGCCACAGTGGATCATCTGCCTCCATCTCATCCTATCCCTTTCATCCTCTTCCCTCACACCAACCCTCTGCATGTCCTCCTTCACTACATCCATGAATCTTCTCTGTGGTCTTCCTCTTCTCCTCCTGCCTGGCAGCTCCATCTTCAACATCCTTTGTCCAATATATCCACTATCCCTCCTCTGAACATGTCCAAACCATCTCAGCCTTGCCTCTCTGACTTTGTCTCCAAGCTTCTCAACATGAGCTGTCCCTCTGA
>VUQH01035312.1:0-10232 GCA_015106775.1 Etroplus canarensis | reverse complement strand
AAGGAAAGTGTGTGTGTGTGTGTGTGTGTGTGTGTGTGTGTGTGTGTGTGTGTGTGTGTGTGTTTATATGTAAAAATATTCAGGGTTTGCTGCAACAGTATAATTGGCTAAGAAAAATACAAAAATAACATATAGTACACAACAGGCCTGTATGACCTGCATGATGACTTTCATGTGTTTAGGCATGTCATGTTAATTTATTTCATCTTTTAAGCCTTAAACTTTTTGAAGCTCTCTGTAACTTTACTGAGACGTCACCAGATTTGTGCTTAATTTATAGTACTCCATTTAATCTACACTGTAGTCCAAGTCGTAACCTGACATGCATCTTCCCAGAAAAGTAACCGCAGATATTGCAGTGAGGCAGTTTATTGCTACTGTGATTGGTAGGTTTGAGGCTAATATGCAATGTAATCAAAGTATATCAGTTAGAACAAGGAAAAGCCCTTCATTAAACAAAATCTAATATGCTGTCATTTTTCTTCCTTTCTTAGGACGCTAATGCAATAGGCAGTACTCTGCCAGTGAAGGCAGCTGGTGACTCAAAACAACTGAGGAAGACAAGAGGAAACTCGTGCTTGATGTCGTGTTATTTACACTAGTTGACTTCTTAGCGCCATCTTATTTTCACTAGAAACCTTTTAAGCATCCAGTAGAGTTAGCACTGAACTTCCCTTTAAATGGCACAAATAGAGTGATACCATGTGTAATTTATGAAGGGTGAAGAGGACGTCCAACAACACAAAATAATGTCACACACAGTTAATTAATTATCAGACTACCCATTGTCTTTTGTTAGTCACAAATATTTAGAGATATCCTACTTTGTAAACTTTGTAACTGTCCATGCATGCTTGCTACCAGGCATGGACCCTCAGGGTTCCCCCACGCTGGTGGGGGGCTGAAAAACCTTAAACTACAGTAGTGGAAATGTGCAAAGTTTGTAATAACAGGAAAGACACAACCTCCCTAAGGGGACCCCATCTGACTCCATTCACTTCTGTTGCAAATGGCGTTCGTGATTCTGTTTAAACAAACCTAATGACAATAAGGAAAGGCACTCTGAAAAGGAATAAGTTTCATCTTTCTGTGAGTGAAAAAAGAAAATAGAAAAAGAGAATAAAAAAGAAAAGCTAGACAGTAGTGAGTGGAGCAAATAATAGTGATTAAATATAATACTAAATACTTAAATGCTGCTGGTGTAGCCTTAAGTGCGGGGGAGAGACACTTTTAACTTCCACTAGTGTCACATTATTTCTTTAGTTTACTTTGATATTTAACATTCTTAAACAAATCAGAGCAGCCCTGTGTGTGCAGCTCTGCTGGCCCTGACATGTCTGAGTGGAGTGTGTGTGGGAGTCAGACTGGGTACACCGTCAGTCTCCTGTTAGAGTATCCAAATGTTTGTCAAATCTTGAACAAGACAGAGAGAGAGAGAGAGAGAGCGAGATTCTTGTTCAACCTCTTGAATTAAAGCTGGAAGTCTCCTCCTCTTTTGCATCATGATTGTTTTATTTTAAAATTGCTGTGTTTCACATGATGAAAATTTGATTGTAGCCTGTGGTAGCTGAGTGATGTAACAGTCCAAAGATTTTATACTGTGATGATGTCATTAAAACAAAACAGCAGTTACTCTGGGGAGAAGAAAGAGCAAAAAATGACCTTATTTACAGTTGCTAGTCAACAATCTGAATGATATTATTTATCTGTTTAATTTTTTGTCTTTTGCCCAATCAGCTGCCTCACTGAAACACTGCCTTTTAGTACTGTGGGTTTGGACATTAATTCATGAGGACTTGCTCCTGTGGATAGAAACAGAGGTAAGCCTTAGGAATGCTATAATTCATTAAACGCTGTCATTGGCAGGTTTGGGCTTGTTATATACATTCAGCACATATCCTCTTCTACCGGTATCTCAGTCAGTCGCGGTGTCACATTAGCATGTGATGACATCTGTGGCTCAGGTTTTCACAGTTGTACGTACTCCTGTGGACTTGGTGTCAGGGCTGGCTCAGTCTCCACAGGATTCTGAAAAGAGCTTGCTTTGATTATGTCCCAGATGCATTAGTATTCATGCAAATATTGCTGAAGAAAAACTTCTCTAAAAACATTTTTGAGGTGGAAAAACTAAGAATTAAGAGAATAAGATAAAAGGAGAGGAAGCAGGAAAACCACTGGTACGTCTGCATGCAGCCAGCCAGCCTGCCTAAACAAATAGTAAAATGATAGTAAACAGTTTCCTACTGAATATTCACCTCTTCTGTACTCTCCCTCCTTCATGCACTCTCTCTATCTCATCCTCAAACTGTTCCCTAGATACCAGCAACACAGGAAGGCAACATTCCTTGCAAGAATACACCTCTTTTTGTTCGGTATAGATATGTGTGTGAGATGTTGTGCGACTCTTTAATGAACAATCTGAGTTTGTGCTTGTGCTTTCAAGTGTGAAGTTGTCAGAGTGTCCTTGGCAGGTTGTGTGTGTGTGTGTCAGCAAGAGAGGATATATACGTGATGGATGTTGTGAAGAAAGATTGGAAGAAGGACAAAAGGAGAGACAGTTTAGTGGAAAAAGAACTAAAAGACTACCAGAGCTGAGAAAGAGGTGGGAGAGGTAAGACAGCGATTAAAGGAGCCAAAAGGAGCCTGGAATGAAGGCGAGGATTGTGTGTTTGACTTCGGCCTTTCACTGTTGATGCTTTAAACCTGAAACTGAGAGTTTGTCTTAAAACAGACCTGTGGAGAAACATCTCAGTAATTAACGAAAAAACATCAAATAGAATACAGTATTCAGAACTTGGCAGGACCAGGCAGAAATCACAGTGAAGCTGTTTTCAGGTGATAGTGCTGCATGAATAAGCGCAGTCCCCTTCGTTCTTTTTTTACATGCACTGCTGTTTTATCACAGTGGGGGAATATGTCACTGCTACCTGAATCCCTGTCAATGAAGCGCCTCCAACCTATTAAAATAAGGCCGCATTTGATCTAAAATGCTACACAAAACAAACAACAACAAACAAGGATAATTTATTTGGTTACTGTGGATAAGTTTTAAGTTATTTCTGTGACCATAAACACAGAGCCTCAGTCAGCCTATTATACAGTGTTATTAGTTAGACACTCATTTAAATCTTTTGCACAGTCCAAAAAATTTCTGTTCTGTTTCAAGTCAGTGAATGTACGCGCATGTGTTTGGGGGAAAATAGCAAAGAAATATTTGATGGTGGGTAAAATTTCAAGAAAAAAAAAATTAAAATAAAGGCTGATATATCCTTGACAAGAAATGGCAAAATTAGGAGTTACAAGCAGCAACTTGTTTTTTTGAAAACAAGCTCGGAGTTTTTTTTCTGATTAGGAAGAGGTGCTGTTGGTGTTCTAATAACACTTCATACAGATTATTCACGCCAGGAGTTTATTTAGGTGAATTTTAATGTAATGCTATAGCACTCCTCGACTAAAAACAATTTTCAGAGATTTTTCTTGAACGTTTGTGGGGGTTTTTCACATACAAAAAAATGAGTTTTTGATTCTGGATTTCACTCCTCTTTTGCCCAATCCTTTATACATTTTGTTGTACCTTCAGTTGGAGTGTGAAAGTCTAATGCATTTTAGAAACAACCCCAAAACACTGAGAAAAACAAAGAAACAAGGAGAAAAAGAACAGATTCACATCACCCCTCTCCTAAATTCTCTTTACTGGCTCCCAGTATATTTTAGAAGTGATTTCATGATTTTATCGATCAGTTTTTTAACACGTTGTGATCTGGCTCCAGGTTCCATAGCAGAAACATTTACTCCATATGAGCCAGTTCACAGCCTTAAGCCAGTCGGTGACCCCCTGGCAACCCAAAATCCTTGCCATGCCCAACAGCAGTTAAATGACTGAAATTCAAAATTTCATTCTGCTGGGTGGTTGGTTGGGAATACACGTTTTTTCCTTGCTAACGGTGGTTGCCAGGGGCTCACTGACGTCTCTAGGCCTGTGTGACTGGAGCTTTAGGTCCTCAGGTGGGGCCCTACTGGCCATTCCAAAATAAGGCTTAAATCTAAAGGTGATCATGCCTTTGCCATCAGGGCCTCTCGGCACTGCAGTAGCCTGCGTGAGGAGATAAGGCTTACAAAATCTGTGACTTCCTTCATGTCACTTCCACAAGCAAACTTTTAGAAACCTTTTTAGTGATTATTCTCTCTCGTCCCTCTCTGTTTTTTGCTCGTTCTCCCTGTTATTGTCCATCTGTTCTCTCTTCATTTTGAATTTGCTTCTGTACCAGTTTTCAGAAAGAAAGACAACCTTTATTAGTCCCCACAAGTGGGGAAATTCCAGATTCTACACTCTGTTGTTAGCATACAGTTCTACAAGCAGGTCTGAATGCACAGACAAAGCTAGTATATATGCATTGTCGGAGAGGCAGTCAGGGTGAGGGGGCAGCCCCAGGGGGGCGCCGGGGGAGCAATGTAGGGGGTTCGGTGCCTTGCTCAGGGGGTGAACCGACACCTCTCCAGCTTCCACTCCACACTCCATATATAGTGGTCCATGTGGGACTTGAACCAGTAGCGTTCTGCAATGTTTCTTGTTCCAGCTTCCAGCCTGCACACATAAGACTCTGAGCGAGTCTCGAACCGGGCCTCTCTGGTTCCCAAACCAAGTCCCAATGGACTGAGCCACTGTCACCCCCCCTTTTAGCTTTTTAGAATAGAATTGTTGACAACTTGTGTTTTCTATTTTATTATGCACCGTTTTCCACTCTCTTAACTTTTTTTGACAGTTTTATTTCTGGATCTTTTTCTGTTTTTTTTTGTTTGACTTTAGAGTTCTGCTGGTGTGTCAATATGCTTTGTAAACTTAAAAGCTGTTGTATAAATAAAGTTATAATAATAATAATAAGAAGAAGAAGAAGAAGGGATTGTTGCTGTTTAGGCCACTACAAACATTATATATTGTAAAAATATATTTTTCTTCTGTAAAACACTCCAGATATTGGTGGTACTTTTGCTGCGTAAAGCTAAAGTGTGGGCAAATGCGTTTGCTTTATGTTACCAATATTCTATATTATGATCACTCACAGATGAAGCAAATAACTTTCCTTATTTCAGCATTTGGTTTATATTAAGTAAAGCTAAGTGCTAACCGTTTATTTTCATAGCCAGCCTATTGAATGAAGCAAACTGGGCAGAAGTAGAGACGATTCTGACAAGCTTGTGGTATCGATGACTGTGTTGGAACCTTTAAAAAGCAGGGTTGTTTAGTGCATGCTGACAGTGGTCCGAGAGGAGAAAAAACAGTATGTGAACCTTGGATAAAAAGCATTCAGTCTGATTCATAGTGGCTCTATCTCATAACTTGGTGCACTTAAAAGATCTGCTGCTAATGTGTTGGTGCCAGAGAGTAAAGGACACCTTCAGAGGTCTTGCAGCATCCACGCCTTGGCAAGTCAGAGCTGTTTTTAGCAACACACGAAGGACCAACGGCATAGTAGTCAAGGGTGGTTAATGTTTTAGTTCATCAGCACATGGTGTCCAGTCAGCTTATGTCCTGGGAATAGCTCTGCAGTGTGTATCGAAGCAGGTCAGTGCGAGCTGTCAGGACTCATCTATATGTACTGGAAACCCAAACAATGAGCTGAACACTGTGCTGAAGTGCAGACCGTGCTGTGGAGCTATCTGACAAATCAGTTCATTCAGAGAGTTCTAAAACCACTGGTTAGTTTTGTTGTGATATTTAGATTTTCATGTCAAATCCAGTGCAGTATTTAAAATATGACCAAGATTTAAAGCTCAAGTGCCCCAAGAAATAGGAAACAACAGCAGTCAGAGCCACATTCTGCTAACGTACCTGACAGCTTTATAGCTGTGCTTCGACAAGGATTATGTCAGTTGTACATCTCTGCCAGTTCTGGAAGCCAAATTGCTTGTAAGTAGAAGAGTTTTGAAGCAGTGCCAAGATCACTTGAAGCTGTTGCCATGTTTTCACCTGTTTCACCTGTCGCCTGCCTGCTGCACTGCTGTCAAGAGGCAGACTGATGTTCTCTTTGCTCACTACTCAATGCCTTTATTGAACCATCAAAGGCAGTTGAGGGGTGTCAGGTCATTTAATTTAACAAATCTGTTTGTCATTAACTGTGTTTTTATCCCTGATTGAAATCTGGAAATCACAAACCAAGGCCATCTTTATCATAAGTGTCAGGTGTGGGGAGTCAGATCAGATTGAGGAGCTGGAGGCTCGCTCAGTGTAGGTCGAAGATAAAAGAGAATTACATTTTTTTCCCCGTGTCAGTCATCACTGTTTCTCCTCGTCATGCTCTGAAATGGAAGCTGAGCGAGCATGTCCGTACAGCTGCAAGCCTCACTGAACACAGTTCCCAGGAAAGGGAGGAGAATTGATGGAAGAACAGTCAGGCAGAGACGAGGAAGATGATGGCTGTGAGAAAAAGTGAGAGAACAGGAGAATCAGAGAGAGCAGTTGAACCACCAGATCGGGATCAGACTTTAATCCAGCAATTAGGGCGAGTGAACAGAGCTCACCCTCCCTGTGTGTCGCTCATTTTCTCTTTTCTTCTCTCTCCTTCATTAGCTCTGTGGAATGTGGACCCATCCACTGTGTCCTCTGTAACAACGCAAACCAAATATTTTTTAGTTTTGCTCTTAGTTTTAGTTTTGTTGCAAATGTAGCACTTTCTTCTATGTGCATTCTCTCCTGTCATTCTGGTAAAACGTATTTGATTTTAAATGAAAATGGTTAGAGGGAGTAAGAATTTAAGATAATAGCTAGAGGGAGGAAGAGGAGTTTAAAAGTAGTCAGAGGTAATTTTGGAAATCTTAGAGATCAAATATGCAAAGCTCACCGAAGAAAACGGCTAGCACGACGAGAGTGTTTTCTTTGTCAATGGGTTACAGCAGGGGATGAAAGAGGAAGACACGGGCACTCGGGCTGGGTGTGAGGAGGGCCAGAGAAACACAAGACATTTAAAAAGATGGACAGAGTTCTTTTAGTTTGTGAGTGACATCTAACTAGAGGAGTGAGGAAGCAACACAGACATCTGTATTGGCAATTACTTACCTTCAAAAGAGAAAGAAGACATAGAAAACTGCAAAGAGAAAGATTTGTCTCTGCGTTTGATGTGACATATCTCCCAAACAGAAGGTAAAGAGTTGGAAAGAGAAAGGAGCACAGCCATGCCTTATCATTCTATTAAAATGCTAATGTGCAGAAATTGTCTGACCAGTTAACTACTTTTTCTACAGATATACACACAGTATATTTTCCTTAGCCTCTAACTTCCACCAGGTTGTTGGTGATTAAATAGTGGCAGGGTCAGGGTACAAGCCAAACAAAACACTCGTAGTTTCAGAAACTAGAAGACATTTTCTTCCAAGTTAACCTCACCCTAACCCTGAACGGGTTTTCGGTGACCTAGTGGCTTGCATAGGTTATTCCGTACCTTTCCATGCTGAGCCCTCGCAGGATAAAGGCGGAGCAGTGAATGGCACACACTGCTTCATATACACAACCACGTACACACTGTCTGAGAGTAGACTTCTATGTGAAGTGACAGTAGGGTCAGCATTGCCATTTTAACTGCTGACCCATTTGTCTGGATAAGGAACATTCCCTTTGTCCAGCAAACACATACACACGAGAGATCATGCTTGCAGTATACACTAAAGTAAAGAGGAATGATTTAAGACAGAGCTACACATGTCTCTAAGTCTCATATTCATCATTCAACACAACTTTTAACTAGTTAAAGAGAAGTGCACTTTTTGTGCAGTGAGCATTTTATCTTTTCACTTTTATGTCTGCGCACAAACAGGGCTGATAAGCACGATGGGGTAATTGCTGCCTACATGACCACAGGGTGCATCGCATCATATTCATTTGGTTCAATTGAGCTTGACACAAGAGGAATTAGAAGGAAACCAATGAAAATGATGGAGGCAGGTTATACAATGCACCATGTGTCTGTCACTGTTTTTTTTTCTGTGTGTCCATCCTCCTATTCAGAGCATAATTTTAAATGCATCTCTATGGAGCAAATGGATTATGCAGCTCTGGGCAAAAGTGTGTCTGGCTTGCAGGTCTGCACAGCAGCCATTTTCAGCCACTCTGCATATTAGTGATGTGGGGTTCAACCCGTAAGGGGTCCTGTGAGTTTTGCTAAGCTTAATTAAAAATATCACAGGTTCAGTCTTGTCTGGTCAAAAAGTGAAAGAGCAGCGTTCTGACTGAGCTATAAATAATTTACAGAAACGCTGCACGCAGTTCGACCAAGCTGTGATTATAAGTTCACCTTCTGCCTCTTCCTGTCTATCTGTCACTCTTTCACGCTGGCTTTCAATATTTTCACAATTGCCAAACTAGAACATTATCCACATCCGTCAGTTTTCAATCACAGAAACCCTGCTGCCTCTCGTATTCCTCTATTATTTCTGCTGTGTTTCTGTAATTGCATAATGTTCAAATCTACATTTTTGGACACTCAAGAATAAATCCAGGTTGCTGTTTTAGCTGGCTCGTTGTCCACTGTCCGGAAAAAGGTTTTTCTGCCTGTGATGATCATTGGTTTTTTCTGTATGGAGCTGTTCAGAATGTTTGTCAGATTTCCCCTTTCTTGTGGATTTTTCAGGAATCTGGAGCACTCTAACAGAATTCTTTTGGGGTGTATAGGGTTAATTCATGGGAATGCTGCTCAGCGATCACTGTGATTATTACCGTGTCAGTGTGCTTGTGCTACATTACGTGTAGTAGGCTTGATTTGCTGGTGTGATGGAGGAAGACATAGAAACTAGCGAGATGCAGAAAAAGACTGAAATCTCTTGGGTTGGGACCATTTCAAACAAAAGAAACAGAAAAAAAAATGTACAGTGTGTCCATTGTAAAACAGAATCAACTTGCCACGACAGCATGACTTCAGTTATTCAGCATCTCAGCAGAAAGCAGCGTGTCTACACATCCAGGCCACAAAGCCGAGCATTTCACCTAAATCAGTGTGATTGATCGTTGAGATGAATGCTAGCAGTGTTAACTGTGTTACCACAGCGTTTTGCACCCAGATGAACTTCAAACTATCTGTCAGTCCACAGGAAGAGCTTTCAAACATGTCAGTACATGACCAGATAGCACTGATCATTTTTTATTGATTGATCCCTGTGTGTCTGTTAGGTATGTTCACCAGCTTAACACAGTACATAGTGCAGCGAGTCAGCCCTGTTTGTGTTCTTAATCTTCATGTTTGTTGTCCCTGTTTGGCTGATGAGAGGCGTAAGGGCTGGCACGCTGCTGCTGCTGACTTTCAGCGAGAGCTTTGTGGTTTAGGAAGTGCTTTATTGTATGGAAGATCAAGAGTTCTGTGAAGTTCCTCCTGATTCACAGCAAATCATTTAGCAAATAGTTACACAAAATATACAATTTTCTGTCTTGTCCTATAGAACCTGTATTTCTTTATAATTGTTTAAAAACAGCTGCACTTACTATATGTGGGTATATTTTACTATTATGAATAATTTTTATGCAGTTTTTTCAGTTTCTTTATTGTGTAGGCTGAGGAACCCAGCCATAGGGGCCCACAAGCCAATTGCCGGTCCCATGCCCGGGTAAATGGAGAGGGTTGCGTCAGGCATGGCATCTGGAGTAAAATCTTTGCCGAATCAAATATGCAGATTCATAACACGACTTCCATACCAGATCGGTCGCGGCCCGGGTTAACACCGAGCGCCTCCAGTACCATTAGTCGACAGGGTGCCGGTGGAAACTATACTACTGTTGGCCAAAGACCAAGGACGGAGAGAGGGGGAAAGCATTTTAGGAGACAGAGAGAGAGAAAGAAAGGTAGGCGGGTGGAGGTGAGAGTAGGACCTTTAAATGTACGGACTGTGACTGGTAAAGGGAGAGAGCTGGCTGATATGATGGAGAGAAGGAAGGTAGATATATTGTGTGTGCAAGAAACCAGGTGGAGGGGAAGCAAGGCCAGGAACATCGGAGGTGGATTTAAACTGTTCTACTCTGGTGTAGGTAGGAAGAGAAATGGAGTAGGGGTAATCTTGAAGGAAGAGTATGTGAAGAGTGTTCTGGAGGTGAAAGAGAGTGTCAGACAGAATTATGACTTTGAAGCTGGAAATTGAAGGTGTGATGCTAAATGTTGTTAGTGCATATGCCCCACAAGTTGGATGCCAGTTAGAAGAGAAAGAGGAATTCCAAGGAATTCCATAGGAAACTCCAAATACCAAGAAGGTATTTG
>VUQH01035311.1:0-12242 GCA_015106775.1 Etroplus canarensis | reverse complement strand
AGCACCAGGTGAGAGGAGCAGGCGTGGCTGGTTCGCACAGCTGATGGAGGTAATCATGATTAGTATTCCCCAGCCCAGCCCGACAGAGGAGAGAGAGTTAGAGGAGTAGTGGAGGAAAGATAGACGTGGGTGGGTCCGCACCAGAGAGGACAGGGGGGACCATGACACCCTTGGATTAGTGGCCACAAGTAATTAGTGGCATTGCACCTTTTTTGTACATCAACAATAAAATTTGACAGTAGAGCAATTTTCTTCCATTTATTATAAATCCTTTTGGTGTTGATGAAAGAGATGAGGAGAAAAAGGATCTTTCTAAAGTGAAAATTTAAGTTGCTTGGTATGTGCTCTTACATAAACTTTAATGAGAATAATAATAAGATATTACATTAAGAGTACATCACTTCATCAATATTTTGTCATCAATATCACTGTTCATCATTATTTTTGCTTCTCCGCTTAACTGTATTTAGTATCAGACTTTACCTCAGCTTTCTTTCGTACAGTTTGCCAGTCTGACTCCAGGAGCCTGCAAGCTCAAATGTGTAATTGTGGTTTCAGGTATACATGTTCTAATGAATTTGTGTGTATGCATATATTTAACAGTATGCTCTGTTCATTATGTCACTTAGGTTTTGCAAGGAACAAGGCACTCTTTTATCTATAAACACACACACCAGGGTTTGAGCTCATGCTGTGTGCCGTGTATGTGTATATCTTGTGGTCTAGTGGTTTGTTGACATAGTAAAGCAGGCAGCTCTTACATTGAGAAGGAGCATTTTACTTTTAAATGAAATATTGCTTTGTGCATCTACACATGACACACAGAGAGGGTACTGACTGAGGAAAGCTTACGGACTTGTTACTGACTAGGGCTTATTAGGTGTGGCAGACAGGATGTTACATTTACTTTCTATTTTGCTAATAGGTTCCAATCATGGTATTAGAATATTGGCCACCAAAGAAGCTGACCACACACACAGACACACACACACACACGCACAGTGTCTCACTGTTCAAAATTATTTATGCTTTTCCCCTTATCTGGATACAAATTCAGTTAAACTACTTCACATGTAAGAAAGAAAACTAAACTTGTCAGCTGTATTTAGTATCAGACTTTACCTCAGCTTTCTTTCTTACAGTTTACCAATCTGACTCCAGGAGCCTATTTCATGCAAGCTCAAATGTGTAATTGCGGTCTCAGGTATACATGTTCTATTGAACTTGTGTATGTATATATTTGACAGTATGCTCTGTTCATTATGCTACTTAGTTTTTGCAAGGAACAAGGCACTCTTTATAAGGACACACACACACACACGCACACACAGTTTGGAAGCATTTTGTACAGTGTTAACACAGTGTTATTTTTCAGGATCAAGATAAACAACCTGGTAATGACATAAACTTGTGTGAGTGGTTGGTAGGATATATTCACAGGTTGATAAATCAGATGCAGTTTTGTGTGTTTGTGTGTTTTACTGGCTTTTCTGTCAGTCATCTGTCTCTAGCTGAATGTCTGAATCTGCTAAGAGATGCCCATCAAATGAGTATTGATTGGACACACATATACACACAAATAAAAAATGCGGCATCTCCATAACTTGTGCATTGATTAAACTTCAGTAAACAAAGAGTGCCCCCTTATCTCTTTGATAAATGCTGTGGATGCACTGCTTCTTGACATGATGTACTGAGATATTCAGGTAAAAGCCCCAACATGTAAAACAGCTGTGAGATTGAAATGTTTGCTCATGCGTTACTGTGTCTTATGCTATTTAAATGGGTGCAATAATCTTTAGAATGAGAAAATGTTAAAGTGTTGGCTCTGAGATGCTGCAGTGCTTGGTAATAACATCTTTGAAAAGATTTTATAGAAAAGATTGACGTCAGGGTGCAGGGAAATATGGATTCAGAGGTGCATAAAATGAGTTCTTCTTTAATCTCTTCTCTTTTAAGTTAAAATAGCATGAGATGGTTTTTACATTTAACCATGCACTCAGGCTGTAACTGTCACTTGGGCAGAAAAGGGGCAAGGATACACATATTGTAATAGATAAGGTGGGCTAGTTGAAAGCAGTTATGGTTATCAAATGAGGTGGCACAGCTGCCACAGATGTTTAGTAGAATTACAAGGCTTGAAGGCAGACATGTACACCACGCCTACATTTGGGCAGACACTAAGCTCACAATGTCACAGTGAGTCATTTTAATCCTATCATCAGTCTCAAGGGTCCTGAGCAAAGCCAGATTTTAGAAGGAAAAAACATTTTTATTTAATGACCGTTGTCAGATAAAGACCTTAATGCTTTGTGGAAAATTTAGAAAAAATATTTTTTCACTAAGGTCAAATGAGGTTTAGTTGCAGATCTGCATCAGGGTATGCGTGTGTTTCTTAACTTTGATATTTAGCCCAGAGAGTCATATCAGGAGATTTAGAGTGAGTTTGCTCTATGCAAGTGGTTCCAATTAGTCTGGAAAAAACATATACAGGCTGAACATGCACCTTCATATGTCTGTACACACCAGCACATTTAACTCCACACAGAGATTGGACAACTATCGTGATTTCACACACAAGAAAGCACACAATAATTACATTCAGCAGATAAATGCTAAAATACATACATATAGGATATAAAGAGAAAAATTAATTTAGGTGTGTTTCCTCTGTTTTTGTTAATGTTGTTGATGCATATGTTCTACAAGTTGGATGCCAGTTAGAAAGGAGAGTTGTGGAGTAAGTTGGATGAAGTGGTAGAGAGAATTCCCAGGGGAGAGAGAGTAGTGATTGGAGCAGACTTCAGTGGGCATGCAGGTTAAGGGAACAGAGGAGATGAGGGAGTGTTGGGTACGTATGGTGTTAAGAAGAGGAATGTGAGAGGACAGATAGTAGTTGATTTGGTAAAAGGGATGAAAATGGCTATGGTGTACACATATTTGAAGAAGATGGAGGACCACAGGGTGACCTATAGTAGTGGAGGAAGGTGCACAAGTGAACTATATCTTATACAGAAGGTGCAGCCTGTGGTCTGCAGGATGACTTTGGAAAGCAAGCAGAAGAAGTGAGTGAAAGTAGAGCCAAGGATTAAATGGGGGAAGCTGAAAAAGGAAGAATGTTGTGCAGAGTTCAAGGAGGAGTTGAGACAAGCTCTGGGTGGTGGTGACAAGTTACAAGATGGCTGGGAAAGTGCAGCTGAGGTGGTGAGGGAAACAGCCAAGAAGGTATTTTGGTGTTTCCCCTGGACAGAGGAAAGAAGACAAGGAGACTTGGTGGTGGAATGAGGAAGTACAGGAAAGTATCCAAAGAAAAAGGTTGGCAAAGAAAATGTGGGATAGTCAGGGAGCCCGAGACATGGAGAAATCAAGCTGGAAAGGATGTGCAGCAGGTTAGAGTGATTAAGGATAGAGATGGAAATTTACCAAGGAATGAAGAAAGTGTTTTGAGAAGATGAAAGAAGATGTAACACACTCGAGACTTTGTCCGTATTTCATTTGACCTTTGTAGAAAAGATTACTGCAAACCAAAGTAATAGTTTATTCTTTTTTTTTCCTTAAGATATCCCTTTCTTTGAACAAATTCTCCAGTATTTGTAGACTATTGCCATTATATGGTTTATCCATTTTACTTCATAAAGGATAGAAAAATGTCATTTTAAACTAGAAGCTGAGCAGCTGGTGACAATGAAAAACCTCAAAATTTCAAGGGAGTTTTTTTGTGTGTGCCAATGTTAATTTAAATGCCATTACATCTAATAATTACAGCTGGAGTGCAAATAAATATGCTCATTCAAATACCTTTGAACTCCTTTATGAGTATTAAAGAAATAGTCCCTCTTTATCATGTTTTATTGGCTTTTTTATGGGAAATTTGTTATTGCTAAAATTGACTGTTATCTAATCCTGTATGAATAGTAGATGCTTTTATTTTTATATCTTAGCAATAAATGTAGTTATTTTTAATTAATAGTTTTAATAGTCAAGCAATTTAACTCTTGTATTTAGTGGAAACTGTTTTTTCTTTTAAATATTTGGTGTCTGTTGAGCAAAGTGGCTAACAGGTTCAAAGGTGCAAAGTCATACTATGCTGTCTACACATACATGATAGAACTCTAGCAAAATTCAATAACAGAAATAAGAGAAAAGAGAGAGTAGAAGGTCAGTTGTTTTTATTCCTGTATAAAAACACTTTTTGCTGCTTGCTTCTGTCACACTTTTACCCTTTAGACCCTCAGGACATAATGTGTGAATGTGTGTGTGTGCACTTCTTTTTTCACTTGGTGCATGTCTCACTACACTCTTTGCCCAAGGCTAAATAGCTATGTTTCTTGTTTTTTCTATAAATATTCATTGTAAGGACTTGTTCAACATGCCTATGATTTTTTCCTGTCTTATCCTTCCCTCTTTTAAAGATATTCTTAACATATCTCACTGGCACCTGTTCTGATTCATGCTGATTTCGTTCAGTTCTTAAGTCACTAGTCTAAATGCCAACTTTTCTTTCTCTGTCCTTCTTTACAGGATCCCTCATTCTCACTCCTCCTTCATGATAAACTTCAGGTGCCTAACAGTTCTCGACGGGCATGGAATGAGCGTGACAGTCGCTGTGATGTCTGTGCCACTCACCTCACGCAACTCAAACAGGAAGCTGTGCACATGGTTCTGACTCTCGACCAATGGGATTTGTCTCCCACCTCTTCCCCTCCAGCCCTGACTGGACGATATGGATCTCAACAACCTCCAGGCCCAATGGGTGCATCTGGAGCACCTGGAGGTCCTCTGTCACGGGAATGGCCTCCTTCTTTTCTCCCTTCATCTTCATCCACTTCAACCGGTGCTACTGTTTCACAGCCTCCTCACACATCCTCCCAATCCCCTTCTCCAGTCCCCAGCCAAACCCCAACACCAAGCCCAAGCCACGGATCATGCAACCCACAACTTCAAGGTGCAGGGCACAGACTAGGATCCAAGCCCAGTTCTCTGGGTCTTGGAGGTGGAGTGGACAGAAGAAACGGGTCCCCCAGTTCAGGTAAAGCAGCTGGTGCCACACAGCAGCCAATGACTGGAGTAAACAGCCCTGGAAACAATGGAAGTAGCAGCAGTAATAATGGGAGTGGTGCAGTACTGAGTACAGCAGCTCTGCAGGCACAACCGCACCTGAACAGAACGAATGGAGGAGTTACACTCTATCCATACCAGGTAAACCATCTATAGATGCATGGGTGTGTGCGTGCGTCCTTGATTGTATGCGTGTGTGCATGCGTGTGTGTGGGCCTTGGATCATATGGACCTATTTTTCCAACGAGGATGTTGTAAAAATCACCATGGAAACAGAAGAAATATATGATGATAACAGGCTACCAACATGCATAGACTCCCAATATGAGTCTGACAGATGGGACAGCAATGCAGAACTACATTTGCATTGATCAGTTTGTAGGTGCTTCTACCAACCGCAATTTGAGCTTGTTAATAATCAACTACTGACAATTTCTGACAACCTAAATTATGCCTTCAGCTTTAACTCATTATTTCTCTGTTTTATTCATATTTTTCTCTTTCTCTGTCATCTTCCATTCTGTTTTTATCTATACCTACCTCTTCATGTACAAAGACAGAATGATCTAATAACATTTTTTGGGTGCGTCCAACAATTTAGAGAAAAAACGTTCTCTTCCATGATATAATATAGATAAATGTCAGATTGCATAAAACATGTTTGCAAAGATGACCTTTCTGTGGCCATTTTGATTGTGAGGTCTCAGTATCCTCTAAAATGGATGCTTTTCAACTGTTATGTATGCCTCTTGAAGTGGGGTACAGGAGAGTTGAAGAGGCAGGGAAAGATAGGGACCAATGGCACTGTGTGATTTAACAGGTTTAGTGCTGATGTTATTGTCAGAGGAGGTTTGAAAATCAGAATCACAGTCAGATTAATATCTGGGGGTAGATTGTCTTGTGTTACAGACGCATGGTTAGATATAAATAAATATAAATTTGAAAGGCAACAGATATACATTTTAGAGGTAAGAAAAATATGATTCAATTAAATAAACCTGTCTGTATGAATTGCAATATGCAACATAAATAACTCTAAAGTTAAACACTGTGTACAATATGTAATATATACAATATGAAACTGTCAAGGAGTCACAGGGAGGAATTAAAGAGTTTGATGGCCACAGGTAGGAATGATTTCCTGTGGTGTTCTGTGGTGCATCGTTGTGGAACAAGTCTGCTACTGAACATGTCCACTACTCTGTCTGCTGGCCCTGCACAGCATAGAGGATGGCACTGGCTACCACAGACCCATAAATTTCCTGTCCATAGCTAATCAGCTGACCAACATTATACTTTGTCTCTCAAAGCATTGTAGTTTCCAAATGAAATCAAAGTAATACAAATAAGGACACTCCATACATGCAAAGACAAACGTGTTCTATATACTTAAAAGTTAAAATACTAGTTTCTGATTAGCTCTAAGCTTCTAAAACTGCAACGACATTTAGTTTGTTTTGCACCAACAAAGCTCTGAAGAGGCAATGGTCAGCTTACACTTTTTGGATTTGAGCTTGTATTAAGAGAGAAGAAAAATATGTTGACATCAAGTATTATGTTAGTACCAAGCAAGTGACTCAAATGGAAAATGGAGATAAAAGAAGATGTTTTAGGAGAATACAGGAAGAGAGGGAGGATGAGTACACAAGAAAGGAGGCTGGTAGAAGGGAGAAATTGCCTTAGGAGAAGAGTGGTCGAGGGGTGTATAGAGAGAGGCTGAGACTCCAGGGGAGAGCCAGAGGTGTGTGTGTGTGTGTGTGTGTGTGTGTGTGTGTGTGTGTGTGTGTGTGTGTGTGTTCACATGACAAATCTCTCAGCAAGCTACACCTCACTGACACTGTCACACACAGTAATACACAATCTTTGACAGTATAATTGACAGGAAAAAATACCTTCTGTTTGTTTTTGCTCTAAGTGAGATCTGACAAGTCTGAGACATTAGTGTGATTACAGTAAATACAGGTGATCTTTTCTGCATTATGCTCTCTGTGTCACTGGATTGGATTTGACAGAAAGTTGATGCTTTATGGACACTTTCTTCAAAACAAAAATGATACCGATTCGTTATAGCAGTGTATAAATGTGTCAATATTTTAACTGTCATTCTTGATATGCAAAGGCAGAAGTAGTATTTGGAATTTACAATATTGCAAAACCTTTATGGCGGTGGTGACGTTACATAAATTGTACAAAATATTTGATTTTCACATGGCACGCTGCAGTTTGCGTTGTGTTTCCTAGCAACATTCCACACAACTTGTTTTTCTTTGTAAACACATATAGTCATGCCTGTGTGTTTAGGCTCGGCCAAGCCCAATTCAACTGTCAGATGAATCAGTTTTAAAATGATCATGTCAAATTCAAATGAGTGTTTAATAGTTTTCATGTTATCTTGTGATTGCAGCTCAGATAAGAAAGCTACATATTTTCATGTTTACTTTGTAGCACAGAACAGGAAGAATTTGTTGATTTGATCCTAAAGTGGACCTATTCTGTTTTTCTTTATTCGCTTATATAAAACATGGCCAAAATATTTTTTGTTTTTAAAAAAAAGGTCATGTACAAGTAATCCTTCTGAGCCAAAAGTTAATGCTGAATGAATGTACTTAATTAACGTATGGACATGCTTACATGCAGTCTTTCAAAAAACTAACAGCTTG
The DNA here is from genome assembly GCA_015106775.1 of Etroplus canarensis. NCBI lineage: Eukaryota > Metazoa > Chordata > Actinopteri > Cichliformes > Cichlidae > Etroplus > Etroplus canarensis. The sequence goes on along the minus strand of VUQH01035311.1, from coordinate 4,524 downwards.
TAATGAATGACACTGTGCATTGATCAGATGCTGACTGGTTAAAAAAAATAGGCTAGAAAAGGAAAGGGAGTTACTTACCTGTATCACTGCTGCAGTTACACCTGTTTATGCCTTATGACTGCTGCAGACTGAGTCGGAGACGATGAATGTCACTGTCAGGTGCTGCTTCAAATGGTCCACGTTCATGACATTTTCTGGCTCTGTGTGAACAGTACCTGTACTCTTCAGTTAGGGGAGAGTGTAGATGAAGAGTATAGGGGATGCAGTGAGTTGACATCACAGATAAAATCAAAGATCAGTCATATCAATGATAAACATGTTCATTTGATATTTGCTCATTTTTAGAATGAGAATGAAAAATAAGACAAATACAGTATTGTGAAAAAGAGTTTTTGCAGTCCTGTGAATACTAAGTACACCCTCTCCACTTTCATAGGAATTAACAAGGTAAGCTGGAGCCAGGTGGTGCTGATCATATCCACTTGATTAATTAAACATCAGCCAGTGTGACCACTTCTATAAAAGCAGAAGATCTGGCAGTTTGCTGGTCTGGAGCATTCAGGTGTATTAACACAATGCCACAATCTTCTCAGGAGTGGACGTTCCAGCAAATTCACCCTAAGGTCAGACCGTGCAACGCTCACAGAAATTGCAAAAAGTCCAAGAGCTACATCTCTGACTCCACAGGCCTCAGTTAGCATTTTAAATGCTAACGTGTTAAAGTTCATGACAGTAGAATTAGAAAATGACTGAGAGGAGGAGGAGAGAGCAGGAGAATCAGAATCAGTATCAGAATATTTTATTAATCCCCTGGGGCACATTATTTAAGTTGCTTAAGGAGAGAGCCTCTTCTCTTTGAAAAGAACATGGCAGCACAACTTCGGTTTGCAAAGTTACATCTGAACAGACCACAAGACTTCTGGAACAATGCCCTTAGGACAGATGAGATGAAAAGTGGAGATTTGTGGCCATAATGCATAGCTCCACATTTGGTGAAAAACCAAACACATCATATTGACATGGTGGTGGAGAGGTGATAATTTGGGCTTATTTTGCAGTCACAGGGCACCTAGCAGGTGACCATGATGTGTACCAAAATATTCAAGAGTCAAATGTGAGGCCATGTGCCCAACAGCTAAAGCTTGACCGAAACTGGGTCATGCAACAGGACATTGTTCCCAAGCGCAGTAGCAAAACTATGACAGAATGCCTGAAAAAAGTAAAGAACCAATGTGTTGCAATGGCACAGTCAGTGCCTAGACCTCAACCCACTGTGGCAGGATCTTAAGAGAGCTGTGCATATACAAATGCCTGCAAACTTCAATGAACCAAAGCAACATTGTAAAGAAGTGTGGGCCAAAATTCCACCACAGTGATGTGAGACACTGATATTCATTCAAAGTTACTTACAGTTATTACTGCTAAAGGCAGTTCTACAAGCTATTAAATCATAGGGTGCAATTAGTTTTTCACATGACTGCACAGAGTCCTGTGAAAAAATTTTTTTCACATGACAGTATGTACTTATACAAAGGAAAACAATCAAAAATCTATTACAGGATTAAGATCCAAACTTTTCTTGAGGAAAAATTGACAAATGTCGTCATTGTAATGGTAAACATTGCAAAGAGAAAACACTGCAACTTTCCTTGCAGCTTTAAAATTACAAAAACAATAAGGTAGTTTCCATCCACTAAGTCAGCTTGATGCTGGGTTGCATGTGATCAACAAAAGCTAAATGCAAAAATATATATTTTTAACAACGAATCAAACAAAGTTCATTTCTATTTTTATTTATGGTTTCATCAAAGACACCCCTTTAAATCTACAGCAAACTAGTTTGTGGTGGTTGGGTGCATCTGTGGATTTTTTTTTTTTTTTTTCCCTTGGGAACAATAGATTTTGCTTGTGTTTGAGAGCTTGACCTCACTCTCTCACATACACACACACACACACGCACACACACACACACACACACACACACACATACTCACACACACGCACACTCACAGGGGATAGTTCCTGAATGGGGTTGGAGGTTAGCAACTGTTTACATGTGACAAGTCAGAGTTAATTCCAGCAACACAAAGGATGCTCTGGACACTTTCAAACAACCTGCCACCCACACCAGAGTATCCCATCGAGTCAGTAACTATGATCCATACAAACAAAGACAAATGTTAGTGTTTTGGTCCCTATATGAAAAACTATTCAGAATCAATTAAATTCTTTTTTATTTATATAGCACCAATTCACAAGAAAAGTCACCTCAAGGCGCTTTACACAGTAAGGTAAAGACCTTACAGTATTAAAGAGAAAACCTCAACAATCAGACAATCCCCTGTGAACAAGCACTTGGCAACTGTGGGAAGGAAGAACTCCCTTTTAACAGGAAGAGATCTCTGGTAGAACCAGGCTCAGAGAAGGGCAAAGAAAGGAGAGCAAAGAGAGACACAGACTATGGGAGAGAGAAGAAAACATTTAATGACATGCAGTAGTGGCAAATAAATGCATGGGGAGTGAAAAAAGGTGGGTGGAGAAGAAATGCCCAGCACATCACAAGAAGCTCTCCGAACAGCCTAAACATATTGCAGCATAACTAAGCCCTAACCATGAGCTTTATCAAAAAGAAAAGTCTGAAGTCTAATCTTGAATGTAGAGAGGGTGTCTGTCTCCCAAATTCAAACTGGGAGCTGGTTCCACTGGAGAGGGGCCTGATAGCTGAAGACTCTGCCTCCCATTCTACTCAATCATTCAGCTGAGGTCTTCTCTTAGGCCCCAGTCACACAGGTCTAGAGATTGGTCTGCAACCCCTTGACAACCACACATTACTAGGGAAACATTTATTCACTGATCAATTTGGCAAGTGGTTGCAGGCTGTCACTGGACATCGCTAAGTGAAGTCGGTCACAAAGAGGTGTACGGTTCTTCACCTCAATCCTCCTTGTGATCTCTTTGGTTGCTAGCAGATTTCCGCAGTCCCCCATAGTTTGCAATGGAAGATGCAGACTGGTCTGCAAATGCTCGCATATACTGACTGAGTGTCACAGACAAACTTGGAGCCAGACCTCTCCACCAACCTTCCCAGGAGTGTTGGCTGAAAAGTTGTGTCTATGGAGCCAGAGCTCCTGCCAGAGACAGAAGAGTTGAGCTTAATATACACCTCCACACTGAGTCTCTGTAGAGCCTGTGATGTAACTCACAAGTGGCTGACACCATCACCACCATATTATACCTGTGCATGGTGTGTGTTGACCTATAGTATAGTTCCATTTCTAGAGACGTGCATATCAGACGATGGTGTAGGGTACCGCATAGGGTTTCAGAAAGGTTACGGCATACCTACGACCTGGATTCAACACAGAAGCATAAATCCACTACTTCAGGTGAGTGATCCAAAATTATGTTTCTACAATTTCCATTGATGCACAGTACATTTAAACATTGCAAATAACTTATATATTTTGCATATGAAAAAGTAAATGTAATAACTCATATAGGCTACTTGAATGGACTGCTGTGTAATTATCAAAAAATTAATTGCTTGTTGCATAAGAAATATATTTCATTTGTGTTATCAGGGAACTCTCTCAGGAGATGGATCTGCAACATGTGACCGCTTCATGACAAACAGTTGGCGATTGGTCTACAAGCGGTGGCAAATGGTTGGCAAGTGATCTGGATTAATTCATTTAATGGGTGCACAAGCAGTCGCTAACTACATAGTGAAAAAGTTGCATTTGAGTCATTTAGTGGTTGCTGAAGGTCTCAAGGATTCTGCATTGCCAGGGGGTCTCTGACTGGTCTCTAGGCCTGTGTGACTGTGGCCTTACATACTCATGACTATAGTCCTGTCATCATCCAGTTATTCCAAATAGTTTTATATTCTGTAATAACCTATTTTATTTTAATTATCTTAAAAACAAATTTATACTACATACTGCATTGTTCTTGTCCAGTAATGTATTTTGAGACTCTAAAATTGTGTTTTGAGCCCAGACTAGACTGGCCTTCTACTGTTATTTATCAAACGTCTGGCCCAGTACATCCACCTGAGTTTCTCTCACTTTATGGCTTATTAGGTTTCAGTATCCTCCACATCTATAAACAGTAAAAACATACAGTACAGTTAGAGAACCCAATAATCATTTATTGGTGCCTAACTAAATACTATAATACATTATGACATCCCTACTCTTCAGTTTCTGATTTTCCTAAAGTCAAATTATTATGTTTAAATGTTTCTGCCTTGTAATATAAAAGTAACACATTGTGAATCAAAAGTTTTAACTTGTGTTTGATTAGTTGCAACCCATAGTGAAACTAAAGCCATTGTCACTGTGCGTGTGTGTGTGTGTGTGTGTGTGTGTGTGTGTGTGTGTGTGTGTGTGTGTGTGTGTGTGTGTGTGTGTGTGTGTGTGTGTGTGTGTTAGTTCTCTCTTCATGTTTACCATGTTTACTGATTAATCTGTCATCCATCACTATCAACTCATCTCCACCCCGTAAACAGAGACATCAGTGATG
>VUQH01035310.1:18931-30523 GCA_015106775.1 Etroplus canarensis | reverse complement strand
GGGCCTGGACTGGGTGCTGTTGGAAACTAAATGGCCCAATTCCTGGCTGTACCACCCAGGAGTTGATCTCAGGGATTGGTCAGAGCAAGTAGTGTCTGATGCCTCGTAGTAAGTCTGCTGGGAATGCAGCCACACTGCCTTGTTGTTGTGGTATCACAGGCTTGTTTACCATGTTTTCTCTTTGCTCGGACTCAGTTTTTTTACACTGAACAAATTCGACATATTAGATAGCAGTGAATTATGTATTTACTAGTGGAGCTCAGAGTATGCCACTGCATATCTTATTGTATTTTATTTTAATACATTTTGTCATTAATGATCGAAGAAAAACCACAGTCTCACCATCTGTGCAGGAGTACATACCTGTAAGGCTGCTTTTGGAGTCAATTGTAAACACTCTGAGCAAACACCAGCATTTTTAAACCCACCTTTCAAGTCAACAGAAGGTGAGTGTTAGATGCTCATTAGTTAAACTATGTATTTAGTAAAATATAACTTTATATCTTCACATCATGCCTGTTGTTACCCTCTGTGGTAAAGACGCAGTAGCTCTGAAGGGTTCTGGACTACGAAGTGAACTTTAGATCAGGGAGAATTACAATTCAAGTTGTGACATTGTCTTAAATAATTCTTGTGTCCTTTGGGAGAGACTTAGCAAATCTGACAATGATATTTAGAGGATTAAATTATGAATTTTTGTGCGCTTTCTTGTACAAATGTACAAATGTTGACTTTTTGCCATTTGCTGTGATGATTTGTAAGTGCCTGACACAGCCATGTTGAGTGACTCATTCCACTTTAACCTTTTTGCTTATATTTTTTCCGGTTGTGAAATGGATGGTCTTTTTGTCCGCTACACATACTCATCTCCGTTCATGAAAAATAAATCAATGTCAAGTTTGTGGCCTTCACTGAAAATAATGATGAATGCAAAGTCCACACCTTCATTCTGAGAACTGCTGTTTGTCCTATATTGTAGGCCCTGATTTAGAGAGACCTTTTGGGAGAATACAGAACTTTCTATAGGAAGTCTGACAAGCGTGATTTCACCAAGCACAACTTTTCAGACCAGTATGCTTTGCATAACATCAACTTGGCTGCCTGTCATTATTGCTCTGTAATTAACCTGCGGAGGCCCAAAACGGGTGCCCGTGAAAGGCTTAATTAACCTGTGCCTAAGAGGCGGCTATTGTCCTCTTGCTTCCATGAACCACACTAATCGACCACAATACCTCACATACTTTCCACTTTCACAGAGAGCTATAATGACTGAGAAACCATGCCACCTACATTAGATGATACAAAATTATACGTGGATGTAAATAACATCAAGGCCATACCCTTTAATTGGAACAAATACTAGATTACAAGGGGCGATGCCAGTAGTGATTTTAACATTTAAAGTTTTGATAGGCTTCATATACTTAAAAATGATGAGTATTTCACAAACTAGTTAGCAGCATATCATAAATACACGACTTGACTACACACCACTGCCTGCTCAGCTGTGATGCTACTCTGCTACATGAATTGCAAATAGTACTGAGAACATTGTAAACATTATAGTCAAAGCTGCTCTACTAGACAAAATATGTGATCAGACCTATTCTAAATTTCCGCATGCATCGGATTTTAAAAGCAGTTTTCATATTGGGGCATATCAGGCGCATGGGCACATGGGCTGATATTGACCAGTGTAGTGCCTGGGCCAATATACTTGTCTAACTTTACATTACTACCGCTGTTGAGGTGATTAGTTCAATGTCAGGAGAATCATTTTCAATAATTTGTCTGATCCGTTGTTCTTTGTGTTAACTGGGATTCAACCAGTCTGGAAATCTGTCAGCTAGCTTACTGAAATTGCCCCCAGTATTTTGTGGTTCTCAGTTTTTTCAGTGTAGTCACTAGATATCTGGCTCAAGACTTTATGCTCTCCACTGGCCATTGTAGATGAATGCAAAGAAATTTAAAAAAAAACTAATGAAAAGCTCAGTCATCACAAGGAAACAGCAGATGTTTTTTCTCAAGCAAAAGCACAAACTGCTTTACTTGAATACAAATAAGACATGCTAAGACATGATTAATCAATGGAACTCAGACTACAAGCATACTGCAAACAGAAACCAGAAAGCTTCTGGTACTAAAAATCTTATCTTTTGTCTAATGAGTCTGCATAATCACATGCAGATATCTGTTTATCTAACCTAACATGTGGTTACTCCTCAAGTGGGAGGATTTTCTGCTTTTCCTTTTTTTTAATTGTCGCACACTGAATATTTTTTCTGATTTGAACTTCAGTAATATTTATTTGTTTGTTTGTTTATGTTGTCTCTTTCTTAGTAAAAAAAAAGGATTGATAAAAGTCAGTTAGTTGGTTGCAGCCATGGGTTCTGCTTAGCTGATGGAGCAAAAGCCGGGTTAGCTTTTGTCAGGTAAGGGCATATAATTTCATGGCATCACCCTTTGGCATGCCTCACCTCTTCTCATCCCACTGAAATTAAGTTGTCTCCTTCTTGTTTAGTCAGCTTGATGGTTGAGCTGTATTTTTCTCAACATCAGCATGCAGCTTGAAAAGCCCATGAGACTTGAAGTCTGTAGGTGTGTGTATGAGGTAAAGTGAAAAAAAAAGGGGAAACTGCAAGGCTTGTCTCTAGTCGGAGTAGTCTGTATGTGTGTCATCTCATGAGTGCAACACCAGCTTGGCCCACTTCTGCCTGACCGACTAGACTCTACGGCTCATCTGGGCTCTTCCCGCTTGTCTCTTTTGTTTAATTTGCTCTCCATCCCTCTCTTCCCTGTGTGGGGTCCAGTCCTCATGTCTCTTCTCGATATTAAAACAGAACAACCAAAGCTTGCAAAAGATGTATAACGTCCCAGGTGAATCAGGCAGAAAGTGTTAGCTCATAGTCAGCAGCTACAACGAATGAGACTGGACCACCCAGCGTAGATTCACGCACATACAGTTCCGCACCAGTGCATACATACACATCTAGGTCAGACAGTGAAAAAGGAAGAAAGGGGAACCTTTAGCCTACATCATGGCAGTGCTGTTTTCACAGTCTGCAGGGGCTCTGAGACCTCTGTAAGATGAGATGATCTCCACATATCATCTATAACTGAAGCTCAGTCACAAGTTGTTAAAGATTCAACCTTTGTATTCGAATGCATTTTATCTCACTGTGAAAGATGGAGATTGCATCATCATTGTAGAGTGAGTGCTTGATAGAATATCTGCTGTTACATGTCGGACAGCCTGGTGATTTCAGCTTAAATCTTCTAATGTATCTTTGATATTAGATTTACCTGTACAACACAAATAAATAATATTAAAATGCATGCCATTTATGTTTTTTTAATTGTATTTAGTTGTGATGAAAAAATGTTTGTGTTCACCTTGTGAATGGGAGCCAAATTCGCTCTTCTTTTCTTCTGTGCCTGAAGGAACTTTCTGGCTGTTTGGGTGCTTAATGCTACACGAAGTTCAACATTTGTAAGTGTATGCATCTGCTAGTGTTGAACATATAGTGTGCATAACGTACTGAAAGCTGTATTCTGCACTGAAACTGATGATGATGTGACAGTAAACCAAAATTGTAAAGTAACAGTAAACAAAGAAATTTTGAAGATATTCACATCATCACATTGCTTTCACATTTTCATTTGTTACATTTTCATTAGAAAGTGTGGTAAATGAATGTAAATAATTATTCATTCCAGGATTTCTAGTTTTTACTTTACAAATTTGAAGGTTATTACAGTGTCAGCTTATTGAGATGTGTGTTCATTCAATCAGGTGTTAAAAGGGTTGGTGTTTATGTCTCTGTAAAGGAAAGTACTTGTCAATCATTTATTGTACAGCAGAGTTGAAAATATATCAGGTCCCAAGAAAATGCATGTTGAACCTTGACAGCATGTTGAGCAAAACAACATTTTTTGGTATTGGCAGACAGGATATCAGTCTCTTGCTCTCTAGATTTTCTGGTATCAGACATCATTACAAAATTGAACAAGTGAGCTGTCGACGCTGACAAGTTGGATTAATTAGTTAGTTAATTAATTAGTTCATGATTAAGTCGTTATTATCAATTTTATACTGATTTTTGTAGTATAAAAAGGGATTATAGTAAGCATAGGCTTGAAGTAGAAATCTGCTGTCCCTTCGCTGCTCTAAAAATGCCAGCCAGCTGCCAAACAAGGAAGCATTTTAGCTTATCGTCTTCGTGCACTAATGCAAGTGCATAGTTGAGTTTCATAACCATTTCGTCTGGTTTGTGGAGGGTATATCTACTCATTATCAATGGCAATGATGTGGTTTCTTGATGTACTGTAGCAAAAATTAGCATTGTATTTCTTGAGATTCATCATGTTGGCACCCCAGACTGAAAGACCAAAATATTGTATAAATTTATGTGATATACAGTCATACAAAAAAGACATTTTCACAGGACTCAATGCAGTCCTCTGAAAAACTAAGTACACCCTTACTGCTTCCATAGGAATTAGGAGGGTAAGTCATAGCCAGATGATGATAATTAAATGCATATGATTAATTGATCATCAGCAAGTGTCACCATCTCTATAAAAACAGAGGTTTTGGCAGTGTGCTGGTCTGGAGCATTCAGGGGTGTGTCAGCACAATGCCACAATCTTTCCAAGAGTGGATCTCCCAGGAAGGTTACGCCAAGGTCAGGCAGTACAGTACAATTAGAAAAATATGTGGTTTGTTTGGGAGGGCTGCCAGGACAAAGTGTCTTCTTTCTAAAAAGAACATGGCAGCATAGCTTAATTTTGCAGAGTTGCATCTGAACAAACCACAAGACTTGTGGAACAATGTCCTTTGGACAAGTGAGACCAAAGTTGAGATAATGGCCATAATACACAGCACGATGTTTGGTGAAAACCACCTTGCAGTCTTTGAGTCAGTCATAAACTCCTCTGTTAACCAAAGTATTCTTTCAAATGTGAGGCCATCTGTCTGACAGCTAAAGTTTGTCTGAAACTGGGTCATGCAACAAGTTCAAGTTTCAAGCTTATCCACATACAACAGAGTATCATTACAGGCAATGATGTTCTTCTTGGACTCAGAACCTTCTTAATTTTGTGCAGGACTACCATTTCAAACACACCAGCAAAAAAATAACAGAATGATTGAAAAATAGAAGAATCAAGGTGTTGCAATGGCCCAGTTAAAGTCCAGACCTCAACTTGATTGAAAGGCTGTTGTAGGACCTTAAGAGAGCTGTGCATGAACACATGCTCAGAAACCTCAATGAACTGAAGCAACACTGTAAAGAAGAGTGTGCCAAAATTTCTCCACAATGATGTGAGAGAAAAGTCATAGAGAAAAGCATTACTTCAAGTTTCTTGATGCATGCTCAATCATCCAGGTAGGTAAAACTTCCAAAGTTGATTCTGTTCATCTGGACGTAAAGAGTGATGAAACGTTTCTCCCGTGGAAACTTTACGTCCAGATGAACAGAATCAACTTTGGAAGTATTACTTCAAGTTATTGCTAGTGAAGGTGGTTCGTTACTTCGCTACTGAACCATGAGGTGTACTCTTTTCACATGACTGTAAGCATTACCTTTACGGGAAATAAAGACTTTTAAAACTTTATCATGGATTAAGTTTAAGCAGGTTTTTATCATTGATTCTATTCCTGGACTCTTCCCCAATTTTTACATATATTACTGAAAATAACTGCTTTACCAAGATAGCGGTCAAGTGGTGAGATGTGCTTCTAGCATGACTTTGACTTAACTAAGCTAGCCTACTCCCACCTGTAGTTTCATAATTTGTACATGAGAATTGGCCTTCTCATCTAACTTTTAGAAAATGAGGCAAGTAAGTAATAAAATGTCAGAGTATTCCTGTAAAACAATATTTGGCTTTGTTATTAAATGACATTCAATATTTCTTCTAATATCATGGCCAAAGCCCTTCTAAAAAGAAACTGTAAAACTTTATGTCTTGAGATTGAATTAGCAGTCAGCTAACACACATCACTGGGTAACTAGGAGAGTGTCAGAGTGATGGATACTATGGACACCTCATCATTATCCTTTGTGTGTGTATGTGTGTGTTTGCACATTCATTGCCTCCATTTAAGACCTTCTCCACGCTTGTGGCAAAAAAATGTCCCTCCAGGCTGCTGTGGGTTCATTATGCCATTATCTACCTCAGGCCACAGTCCATTTGCTGGGCAAAGAGTGATGGACCTTTTTCACGGGGTCACCCCTCCTGCTGGAGGCTGGTCAGCCGAGAGGTGTGTGTGTCAGTGTGTGTGTGATGAGAAAGCGAGAGAAAGAGATTGTTCACCTGTATTTGACACTAATCATGATTTAGCACAGGATGAGGAATGCGTTTTTGTAGTGTAACCACTCCATACATATGATTTGCTCAGCTTCACGTTGTCTGTAGCTGATAATATCTATCATAGACAATGTATAGATCAAGATGATGGATTCATCACTGGCTTCGCTGCAAAGCAGTAAAAGCAGTAAGTACACTTTGTAAGTGTAGCACAGCAAACAACCTAAATCAAATGTAATGGGGTATCTGTCTGTCATTTTGAGTTACACACACTTAGTCTCAGCTAGGTATTTTCAGGCACTACTTCATATCTCGGTGTGGGAAGGGTTAATCCATCAGAAGCGAGTGTTCTTGTGTAGCCGAACTATATTCCCTAGGCTTTTCCTACCCATCCATTGCCTGAAGAGAATGGCCAGCTTATTTTCTCTGCATATTAAAAACTGCCTGGAGAGGTGGCAGGCAGGGCCTCAGGAGGATGCAGATAGCAGGGGAAAAATGAGTGGTAAGACAGAAGCTGGATGTGAAAGCAGGGGTGGGGCCTTTTTTCTTTCTTTCTTTTTTAAAAATCAAATAAATGATTAACTAAATACATCCCCCATTCCTGTCCAGGTCCAAAAAAGGGCTGGCTTTGATCTGCAGGGCCCTTTGAAATGATCTAAGGAATGAGGGAGAGGGGTGTGAGGGAGGGGCGGGGGTAAGTAGGTGAGACAGGGACAGGAAACGCCACACCTCTCTGCCTGTAGAGACGAGACATCACAGGTATACATGCAGATAGTGGAGCAAAGGGGGAAGTCTGCAGTGGAAAGCTTTTGGATGGTAATTGAGGTACTGGGAGTTGTTGTATTGCAGCTCCTGTGTAAAGTGAGCTGTTGGATGGCCTCAGCTTGAAAATGCCCAAGGATAGATTAGCTTCCCAGGATCCCCAGAGATCAATGGGGCAGCGAACGCCTCTTCCCCACTCAATAGCAAATTTGGCTTCGCTTTCTCATCACAGGAGGCCGAAATACTGCTAGATGTAAATCTCATATCTGCAATGCTTGGCGGCCCCTGTAAAGAGCATGATGCTGACTGAGACGAGAAGACACACTCTGACTTTCTCCTCTAAATGTTTAAAGTACTTCTCTTTCCCTGCAGCCATTCAGTTTTCTTAACTTTCACAGCTGTGCTTTGTGACTAGTAGTTAAATTAAATCATTTGATAGGCCTACTTATTCTGGGTTTTTTGTTTGAGTTTGAACCTCCGTTTAAGTCACTACAGACAGCAGGGTGCACATTGCAGTCATTATCAGCAAGGATATTGCAATAAACAGCAGAACAAGAGCGTGTTTGTTTTTTGCCTTTAAGTGTGTGTACAGAAGAGGGATAACTTTGCATGTGTTGCGCTGCAACAGTCAAAAAAAATCCTTTGTTAATGCAGAAATGCGCTATTGCATTAAACTGCAGTGGTGGTGCAGTGAGTTAGACTGATAGTTGTCTTTTCCGTGGTTGTGGTAATACTATGCCATGTGCTGTATGCCATTTATCTGAGATTTTATGATTTCTGTGAAGTGTGTATTCTCTATTAGCTCAGAGTAATGAAGTGAGGGTTTAAAAACATCGAAACCATGCTATGACTGGGAAAAAAGGAGAAGAGAAAAGATACACAGTGCATCCATTCTGAACTTGCAGGCATTTATCACATCAGATGTGATTTGAGTGAATTATTTAATGTTTAATCTGTAAAATGAGTGGCACCCTGTGGGGCTAAAGCAAATCAATCCTCGTAGTCTACCGTGTTAAAATGCCCAACTCACAGCATAAGTAAACCTTTTCTAATTCATGCCACTTGGGCTGAATCTCTTGTGTTGTTGTTGCCTTCTGAAGCATTTCATGCAGCTGTCTGAAAAACAGTGGTATGGTTGATTTTTACTAAAAGACAATCCAAGAAATCTGCGCTCTTTTTTCTTCTCTGAGGAAAATTCCAGTATTGTTCATATATTTATTATTCAGGAAACTGTCTGTTAAATGCTTTGATGCTGTCACTGGATGTGCCTTGCTAAGCAACCTAATGTTGCCTGACAACATTCACTTGCTGGCCACTTCATTTGTTACACCTTGCTAGTACCAGACCGGACCTATTTTGCCTTCAGAACTGCCTTAATTATTCATGGCACAGATTCAACGAGGTGCTGGAAACATTCCTCAGACATTTTGGTCCATATTGACATGATAGCATCACACAGTTGCTGCAGATTTGTTGGCTGCACATCCATGATATGAATCTCCCATTCCACCAAATCCCAAAGCCTGGTGACTGCGGAGGCAATTTGAGTGCAGTGAACTTACGGTCCTGTTCACAAAAACCAGTCTGAGATTATGTGAGCTTTGTGACATGACATGTTATCCTTTTGGAAGCAGCCACCAAAAGATGGACACAGTGTGATCATAAAGAGATGGACATGGTCAGCAACAATCTGCAAATAGGCCATGGCATTTAAATTACGCTCAGTTGATCCTAAGGGGCCCAAAAAGTGTGCCAAGAAAATCTCCACACCATCACACTTCCAGCAGCCTTAACTGTTAATACAAGGCATGTTGCTTGCACCAAATTCTGACACTACTGTCTGAATGTCATAGCATAAATTGAGACTCGTCAGGCCAGCCAACATTTTTCCAAACTTCCATTGTCCATTTTTGGGTGCCCATGTGAATTGTTTCCTCAGTTCCCTGTTCTTAACTGACAGTAATAGCATCTGGTGGGGTCTTCTGCTGCTGTAGCCCAGCTGCTTTAAAGCTTCAGTCCCACTTAGATCAGCAGTTTCTAAAATATTCAGACCAGCCTGTCTAACAACAACCATGCCACGTTCAGAATCATTTAAATGTCCTTGATTCCCTGTTCTGATGCTCACTTTGAACTTCAGCAGGTCGTCTTGACTCTGTCTGCATGCCTAAATGCACTGAGTTGCTGCCTTCCATGTGACTGGCTGATTAGATATTTGTGTTAACAAGCAGTTGAGCAGGTATACCTTTTGGATATCTTGAAAAATCAGATCATGATTTCACCTGTACGCCACTCTACACACTTTATGCTGTGAAAAGTATGTAGAAATGGATTCTCTTCGAACCTCTGAGGATCTAAATCCCAACATCATTTTGTTTTTTTGTCATTTGGGGCCAGCGACCCAAACCCTTATGGTGATATATTCCTGTCCAAGTTTGAACGCCGCAGTGCTCTGCTCTGATTTAGCCCTCCTCTCTCCATCTCTCTCCTTACCCACCAAACGGATTAGCGTGCTCTCCGGGGGCCCATGATGTCATGGAAAAATGAAATACATACTGTCGTAGGATCAGTGGAACCAGCTTGATTCTGTGCAGTTTCTCGCTGACAAGTGCCCTGCTAATAACTTCATAATGATTAAGTCGTCATGTCAGGGAGCTAATTGCAACAGGGTTTATGTTGTGTGTCTGCAGTGAGCATCCAGGACTAAATGATGTTGAAAGAAGTGACTGTACAGTAACAGTTCATTATCTAATCATAACCTTTAAGTACCGTATAGAATCCTTGGAGATTAATGCTGCTCCCCAATATCAAATAACCACATCACACCAGGCTTGATTTTTCTTTTTTTTTGCAAAGAACAATAACAATATTTTATTAACTTCAAATAATATCAGATGCAGCAAACAAAGATTTTTTTTTCTCCAAATCCAAGGTGGCAATATTCAAATAATTACATTCAGCCAAAAGAGGAGGAAAGTATTTAAAAGAAACGGGGAAAAACTAAGAAAGAGACAGGATTGAGGTTCAGAGGGAGGAGATGGTTGAGTGTTTGACTGATGGTGATACATGCATCCCAGTTAGGATGTGGATGGGACAATACATTCATTTACAGTCATCTACTGTAATTCCTTATACCCTGTCAGTTCATAGAGTCGTTGTCTCTCTTGGGTGAGTTATATGGCTTTGCTCTCTGAACTCTCACGTGCCTTCTGGTACTAGAGCTCTCATTTCATTTTGAGAGCACGCGTGTGTGCCTGTCACTGTGCGCGCCCAAACCCCCCCCCCAAGGATTGTGGGATGTTTTAATTAAGACAGCGGAGGCTAATGTGGGTTAAACACAGACCATCTCTGTCTGAGAACATTTCACTCTCTGTGGTCCTGCAGCAGTTTTCACACTCTCCGTCTTTTGTCGTCATAGACACGGGTGGGTGAGGCTGTGGTGTGGAGAGAGAGAGCGGTCCCCAGGCTCTTCAGCTTTGCTCTAAAATGGTAAGTAGGTTATAGAGTGACAGGGGCACCAACACCAACTGAATATTCATACACTCCCTCCCTGCCTTGACACTGTCCAACAGATGTTTTGATGTCTTTTTATAGCGCTTGGGTTCTCCCGCCACGATCACACACACACGCAGAATCTGGTGCACTTCCCTGTATTAAGTACCCAATGTGAGCACTTGCCTGAAGCAACAAACTAAAATACATTGCCCAGACACACACACAAACAAATATACTTCATTCTAAAGACATCTGTCGGACTCACACCCAGCGGGGTGGTCTTCTGCTAGTGGCCTACAAAATATTAATCTCTTCAAAACAGAGAGGTGAGCATTCACGCAAAAATCAAAACTGCGAGGAGTTTTATGGGACAAGCAACTTCAAAAGATGTCACTTAGAAAACAGCTTGTGGTGGTGAGGGAGGGTAGAAATGGAGTGAAGGAGAAAACGACAGACAGGAGTGAGATACACATCTCTTGATCATTAGGAGGTTTTATAATCTGGGGCTAATTGCCTGTCGGCAAAGGTGGCACTCAGATGTCCTCTTAGTTACGTAATGAAACCCTGTGGGCATAGACAGAGGGAGGGAACAAAAAAGGGAGAAGGAGGCAGAATAGGAGGACTAAGAGAGGTGAGATGAGAGGAGACAGGAAATGACAGGACAGCTATAACAGGATG
Organism: Etroplus canarensis; assembly: GCA_015106775.1. Lineage (NCBI taxonomy): Eukaryota > Metazoa > Chordata > Actinopteri > Cichliformes > Cichlidae > Etroplus > Etroplus canarensis. The sequence goes on along the minus strand of VUQH01035310.1, from coordinate 19,279 downwards.
GAAAGGGGACACATTCATCAGGCTGTCTGCGTGTGTGTCAGTGGGAAATCTGCTATTTTTACTCTCACATGAACTAAATGTTCCCATAAGGACAGAAAGATGAGGAAATCCACAAAAGAGTGCCACTTCTACACAGGGATATGGGTAAAGGTTAATGATTGAAGTCTCTCATTATAAAAACACACTTGTGTGGATGTGTGTGAGAGAGAATAAGACAGCTGGGTGAATGAAAAATGCATCACGCCAAGGTGCCCACCTTCAGTCTCACACACACATTGGCCAGAAAGAGGGTGGGGACGCTCAAACAGACAGAGAGGATGCATGCTTTTCTCCTCTGATAAATAGAGC
>VUQH01035310.1:5855-18911 GCA_015106775.1 Etroplus canarensis | reverse complement strand
TGATAAATAGAGCAAAAAAAAAGGGCGGGGGTTGGTAAACAATGGCACGCTCACGTCACGGCGCTCAGACAAAAAGCTCAACCTCGCCTCGCCAGCATCGCCCAGCTTTTAATGTCAACCAAAAGGACAATGACGCAACTTGGCCCGCTGCAACCTCCAGCTACAGCAGGCGGATACGTGCAGGAGATGCAACAGGATATTTGCTGCCTCCGTGCGACTCACCACAGGAGCATTTTTACTCTGCTGATAAGGGGAAGGACGCTAAGCTATGGCCTGAGTGACATCATGGTTCTGGTGATGATGATCGCGCAAACATGGGAGGTCAAAGGTGACAAATGAAAGGCACAGCTTCAATGGTTCCCCCTGAGTTGTCGCTTTCTTTTCCAACGCTGCTGCTTGTATTTTTTTTTTTATATAGTTTTGATCAGAAATTAGTCAATTCAAGCTGCATTCCCACTTATGCGAATTTGATTACAAATCAACACGACATGAAACTCATAATGAGTCGTTGTGGAGCGGAATCTGGAGTACAGTTTTTACGAAATGGATAAAAAAAATGGTTGTAATGCATTTACAACACCCACGACTTGATTCTAAACCATTATAGAACTGTTACAATAAAAACCCGAACTGTGAAGAACTGTGGGACAAATTTACACAACATGTTACGAGGCAGTTATGACTTTTACGAGGCGAGGTGTTGTACCTGCCTCGCAACAGTTTTGTGGACATTAGTGAAACTTTGCGGAGGAAAAATTTTGCAGAACCATCCAGGTTAGAATGCATTAACTACACATACAAAGCAATTCAAACAGTCGGCAACACCATTGCGACATGACGTGAAAGTTCGTGAAAGTTTTGTACATTTTAAAACTGGCACCCCGAGTTCCGCAACAATATGAGGCGTTTAAGAAGGCCTGCAAATCATTACGACCACAAAACGAGTTCAAGCCAAAGTACTCATGGCAATTGTGGCACTCATTACGAAATGACACAAACTGAATTTGCACTGATTTGTAATCACTTTTGCATACATGAGATCGGGGCTTTAGCGATGTCATCCCGTTTGTATTCTTTTTCATATTATGCACCATTACACTTTTTACTCCGTGAGCTCAGCTACAACAGACACTGTTTTAAAGGGAATTGCTGCATTGAAGGGGTTTTGGAATGGAAATACAGTGCAAGCTTGAAGCGCTTGCTGACATCTTACAATACAGCCATGCACACACACGCACACACACGCACGCACACACACACAATAATACACACATACCTGTGCAAAAACTTACAGAGTAGCACATTGAGGCATTTCTAAACAGTCGAACAACATAAAGGAGGGGATGTGGGGACTGAATCTGTGCTTTAATTATTTGTAGAAAATAACTATGCACACTGGGCTTTCCCTCACACACACACACACACACACACACACAGATGCACACATATGAGCAGGCGGAGGATGAGAGACAAGCAGTGTTATGTGCGCGGGTGGGATGCATGGATGCTCTGGTCCGATGGGATTTCCTGAGTTGTATGAATGACAGTCCCTCTGGGAGAGCCTCAACAGGCCTCCTCACGTCACAGGAGATGGGAGATTCTGCATGTGTCACATAAACATGCCCTTTTGCAAGCATCATAGAAAAGAAGAGAAAGTCGAGAATAAAAGGCAAAGCTTTTCAAGAGTCAGTGTGAGATGAGTGAATGAAGAGCATTTTTGAAAAGAAAAGGGAAAAAGGAAAACAGCTGCTCTTCACGAGGATCATGACAAATGGCAATAACAGACCGTATCACAGTATCCTCTTTTGAAATAAAAACTTTTTTTTGTTCACATTTGTATTTTTTTTTTTTTTTTCTTTTTTTTATGACAACCAAAAATTCTCGTGTACTCCCAGCAGGAATCCACGGATTCACTGAAAACACCCAGAAGCTAAAGTTGATCATTATGGTAGATGCCCATCATAATGATATTTGGAATAATGCGAACAACAACATGTCTGAGTGATAGAAAACTAGTACAATAAAAGCATATCATTTCTGTCATATCATCTCTGACAAATCTGTTTTTTTTTTTCAAACTTTGTTATTTTAAAATACATACTATGTCCCGTCACTTTCAAAACATTCCAGCATTTGCTCATAATTGGTAGTGACAGGGTTAAATAGTTTGGCATACTCAGCAAGCCATGCCCCAAAGGATGCTATTTAGTCTCTTGCAAAGGAGAGGGGGAGAGGGAGGAGGTAAGGGCAGGTCCTAGAATGCAATATCAACCTGCCCTCCCATGGGAGACACTGAGGTGGGGTTGGGAGATGGGCAGGGGTTATACAGAACAGCTGAGATTACAAATCGTGCTCAAGACCGGGTCAGCCCATTGATTTCAGCACTTGCAAAACACATGCAAAGAGTAAGTCAGAGTTTTGGACTCTTAGTCATTCTGTCTGCCTTGTAGTGGCGTCTGTTTGCTTCGCAGGTAGGGAACAGAGCCGAAAACTGTGAGCGTCATACCCACGAGTCAGTCACTGAACTGCTGCAGCAAGTCCAGTACTCACTGCTTTCACATTGATAATAAAAAGGATTGTTTGGACGCCTTCAAGGGAAACAGATTGGAAACATGGAATGAGGACAGAGCAGTTGCGAGGCTGGAGAGGAAGAAATGCTGCAAGTAAGGCAAAGACGGATGATTTATGTATCGGTCCGAAGAAGGAAAAAAAAACTCAACATGCTCAGAGGATGAATGTTTTCAGACGCCATAAAAGATAAGTCTTCCAAAGAGTGTGGAGGGAGTCAACACTGGGGGGAGAAGTGAGGAGTCATTGGTTGTTTGGCTCTCCTGCCCTCTCTTCCTCCTCCTCTTCATCCTCCTCATCCAGGGAAACAACCCCAGAGGAGGCCACGTCGGACACCCTCCTGCGAGGGTCGTAGTCAGGCGGGTACTCCATCCCGTTGCGCTCTGCCTCCACCTGGCACATGGTGCTCTCATAGTCCTTACAGGGGGTGTCATCATCCTCACCAGGTGACAGGTATGTGTCGGAGTAAGACATTGAGTAGCAAGGAGAGTCCTGACCTCCGCAGGGCCTGATGCCACGCCCTCCCCCACCCAGGCTTTGGAAGCCACAGTCTCCCCCACCAGGCCCACTCTGCCCCACCCTCTGAAGTCGGGCCAAGAGAAGCTCCTCCCCTCCGTGCAGCGCCGACAGGATCTTTGCGGTGAACTCTGCGGCGTTGCTGTGGCAGTGGGTGGGGTGGCGGTGGCAGCCCAGGTCACGAAGCAGCGGGTGCTGTTCATCCAGGCTGCAGAGGCTGGAGCACAGGGTGTCTGGAGAGCCTGCTGTAGGGGAGGGCTCTCCACTGCCGCCTCCCTCTCCACCTCCACCTCCACCTCCACTCTCGCAACAGGGGCCTCGCAAACCCAAGTGTTGGCAAAGCTGGCTGTGGATCAGGTCCTTCAAGTAGGGAGGATAAGATGGCACATCTAGAGGGAATGATACAGACTGTGAGCATGAAGTCCTGAAGGAAGAAGAACAATGATAAGAGAAGAAATATGAGATGGACCTCTAATATTTTAGTAGATTTTTGTGACTGGTTGCAACATCAAGTACTCATACAAATTTTTTCCCTCATTTAAAGTTACCCTGTGGAGATGTTTACCGTCAGAGAAACTCTCTCTTTAGTTTTTTCATTAGTTTTTATTCTTATTGCTTTTTGGTTTTAAATCAGTTTATTTTGGGTTTCCAGACTGGGTTTGATCAGTGTCAATGTTTTTTTTTTTTTAAATCCTAATATGAATATGAATTTTATGTGTTTGTTTCAATATTTTTGTTTTTTTTATATGAAGTGATATTTATGAGAGGAAATATTTAAGAAGTTCATGATAGGTAGTATAAGACAAACAGTAATTTATGAAGGCCATTAACTCACAGTCAGATATTTAAGTCTCGATAAACACACGCAGCAAAGCAGCATTAGGACGCTTGTTGTGAAATTTTCTATTTTCATTTCAGTTAACCTTCATTGTTATCCAGTTTGATAATTTAATTTAGGTTTAATTAATTAATATACCACCCTCACTATAAAGCAATGAGCAGATCTCTGTTTTATTTGTATCTTGAGCTTTATCAACTAATTTCCCACAAACAGGAATGTAAACAATATTTCAGATTAAACAATAGAAGTTCAAAATAGGTGGAAGAAATATGAGTTGAAAAGTTTGTTAGACCTCAAAGATACGTCACACTTTATATTAACCATCACTAATACACTGCAGATTGACAGTTAAACTTTAGTAAATATTTGTTTTGTTTTTAACAGTTAAATGAGATTTTTAGATTTACTAATTATAGTAGTCAAATTTTTTTACATTTATTAATGTCATTAAATTGTGCAATATAATATTATATACATAAGCCCCTCTCACCATGACAGATTGCGTCAGGAAGGGCATCCAGTGTGAAACCTGTACATGTCCTGTAAAACTATAACACTCTAATAATCCTGCAGTGCTTAACAATGCATAACAAAGATGTGAAAATAATCAGCATTTTAAAACAATGAGGAAAAAAGAAAGCAATGGATAAAAATATGAAACCTGTACAAAATGAAAATATCAGTTTGCTTATAGTCGAGTATAGCCATAATATAATTTCACAGAATTATCTTTTTTTTTTATTTTGGAAGTGTAAAACTGGTAAAGATTCAGATTATGTGTCCAAAATGAGTGAAAAACCTTACTGAAGCACTGAAGATCAGAGTCTATGCAACAGTGTTTCAAGTTGATTTTATTAACATCACAGACAGGTAGGTATATGTAGAACTCTATAAATGGCCTCTGCCCCAAGGTAAGACATCTTAGATAACTATATAAAGACACAGAAGCAACAATCTTGAATCTTTTTAGCTCCAGTCTGTGTAATCAAGGTGAAAAATGTTGTACACACAAGCACGCATGTAAACACAGCCATGGTCAAATACACTCTGTGTATTTATTACCCGCTCACACACCATCCTCACACAGACACTGTCTCTGCTGCAAAGGAAATGATATTAAACTTGCAGGAGGGATATCAAATTGCGCCGAAGCACAAAAAAAAAATGTCTGGAGAGGATGAAAACTAGGGCACTGGGACAATGAAAGAGGGAGAGGGGAGAGAGATGGATGAGGAAGATGGTGTGTAATGGGGTATTAGGGAGGAAGGGCACAATATGAAGGAAATAAATGTGATTTAACTTATGTGTGTGTGTGTGTGTGTGTGTGTGTGTGTGTGTGTGTGCGTGCTTACCTGTGCTCTGTGTGGCGGGCTCATTCACAGGCAGATAATCTTCATCATATGAGTCATCGTTGGACTCGTCGCCATCCACTGAGGACCAGGCCCTCAACTTAGCCTCTGCGATGGCAAACTGCTCTGCCACACCTGCGAACACAACGACACGCATGAGCTGCGCATGTACACGAGCAACGACATGATTGGCATGGTAACAAGAGAGAGCAGGGAGGCAGTGAGCTTCCACGTCATGTAGCTGATTTTAATTGGCAGGTCTGTCTGAACAACAAAGCACACAGCGTAGAATCAGACTGGACACAGACAGCTCTTCCTTTGCAGTAAATGTTCTTCAGCAGCCATTTAGCCGGCGCATTTCAGACGAATGTCACTGAGTGTTTGACAGCGTTGTTATGCAGGTTGCATTCCTGCCAGTGCAGAGGAGAGACTGAGCTGGAAGAAGCACAAAGAACAGTCTAAGAAAGCACAGGCTAAACCTGTTCGTCTCTCAAAATGCCAGGGGAAAGTTCCTTTGATAATAAGCACTAACATTTTTATTGAAGTAACGATGATATAACATCAGGTCCTGTTTTTATAGCCAAAAAGATTTTGTTTAAGATATGATTAGCAAGAACAAATAGAAGGCAGAAAGAAAGGGCAGACGTAGAAAACACTTACTGGGGTGGAATCGTGTGTACTTTTCCACAGCAATATCTATATCTAAACACACCTAGTAACCAGAGGGGGGGGGGCTTTAGATGCATGATGTGAAAAAAGACAAATGAACAAACGCCAGTGTCTTCACTGTGATCTAAATGTGCTTAGAAAAAAGGGGCAATTAGGAATAAAAGGCCTATTCTCTTTGTTAGGTCAGTTTAAAAAAATGCCCCTGCCAGTTTTTGAGAAATCAAAGGTGATTAGGTCCCTTTTTGTTGTTGTTGTTGTTTTTTCCTCCCTTATCAAGAATCCTGGGGGCTAAAAAATGAAGCCAGTGCAAAACTGCCAAAAACTGCAGTTCCTTTGATGGCCACTAGAGGCTGGCTCAAAAAGTGAGTCGATCCCTTTAAACTCCCATGTTAAAATGCCCAACTTCACAACAAAATTTAACGTGTAAAAACCTGTTTTCAAAAATGTCCTGTTTAAGTTGTATTAAGGCGTAAAGTTTTACATAAGACGCAGGGTTGCTTTTACTGATAAGTAGGCGTTGACTAGGTTGAGACAGTGGTGACTTTCTTGCTAAATCTGCCGACTTTCCAAATCCTCTTGGCAACTTTTTTTTTTGTCAAATGTTACAAATCTGGTGTTACTGAAGACTCTGAAGTGAAAGCGTGTATCGCTCTGCAGTTACTGTCCTCACCGAGCAGGAGGCGCTGCCGTGAGCCCCTCCCCCATCCCAAAGCACTTAGAAGCAGTCAGTCTCACAGTAGCCTCGCCCAATCAGAGCAGAGAGGAGTCCCACACCACTCTGCGTCCAGACAGTGAATGAATCGCTCGAGAGCAAAGCCGCCACTGATCCCGTCCTGGCTTACAGAGCGGGATGAAAATGTAAATGTTTCTTCACTAACACAAAACAAACCAAGGATCAACAGAAGAAAGTTCATTTGTATTTCTAAACATATTCAGGGTGTTTTTTACTCAATTTTTGTCTTTCCCACAATGTTATTCCTCACTCCTACAGCATCCATTCCAACTGTATGCAAATAGCCAATTATGCAAATTAGGCGATGGCATCATTTAGCACTTAGGACAGCCAATAGCTATTTTCTTTACTGAGGGGTTGGCAACGCTGGGCTGAGAGCTGACTGTGAAACTGCGGTGGAGTAGCTGTGGCTTAGGAGGTAGAGCAGCTCATCTTCCAAATGGAAGGTTGGTGGGTCGATCCCCAGCTAAAGTGTCCTTGGGCAAGATGGTGAACCCCAAATTGCATCCATCAGAAGGTGAATGTGTAACCTCTGTTAATTTGAGCCGCTTGCTGTATCTTAGACTATATACTTCAGCAGTAACACTACTTTTAGTGCACATAAATGGTCAATAATGATCAAAGGCTGTCTCACTATCTTAGTTGTATAACAGAAGGGGAGGAACTACAAAATAATTTTCAGCCTGGAGGCTGATATGCTGATAGTACTAATAAATGTGTGTTTGGCTGCTCCCTGGTATTCTCCTCAAGGGGTCGCCACAGCGGATTAATCTGCATTGCTAATTTGGTAGAGGTTTTACACCAGATGCCCTTCCTGATGCAATTCTCCATGTTGAGAGGGGCTTGTGTCCCCATCTGGAATTAAACCAGGCACCTTTGACTTGTAAGGTGAATATATAAACCACTACACTACAGGCAAACTTAGGTTGATAGCGCCAATCAAAAAGCAAAAGCTAGCCTTCTATTTTTTTCAGGTATAAAAGTTACATATGCTTTAGCACTGTTTGGTGTTACTGCTCGTAGAGTTTTCTTCTTTCCTGTTTAGTATTATGTATGTGGTCAGAGTCCGGTCAGCCATGTTTGTATCTTTTAGAACTTTAGCAATGCAGTTATCTGACAAATAATAGCCAGTACCTGATAGCAAGTGAAAGAAGTCTGTGCTCCAGCTTTGGTGGGTCAAACTCTAGTAATTTGTAACTAGCTAGTTGGCATTTGTGTCTGTGTGTGATAAATACATTGTATTTGGATGCACCATGCTAATTAAGCTTGCTGTGGTAGCTGATAACGTTAGTTTGTCCAAATATGATCACATCACATTTCTCCAAAATGCCAATATGGTGATAGCCAAAAAGCTAAAATTAGGACTTTGAAATGCAGGTTCACAAACCAGTGAGTAACATGATGGTGACTACTTCCACCTTTTATATACAGTCTATGTAAAACTCACTTCTCATTTGCTAAAACTAAAGCAGTTGTAGTGATACGGCGCCAAACTATGAAGCAGGTTTACAATGCTGGTGTATGATGAGATATGTGAAGACACAAAAAGTCACTCATCGTGGTGTTGAATACAAACACTATCTTGTGTATGTGTGTGTCTGATGTGACTCAGCAAGTGCCAGAACCAGTAAGCTATAAGAACCAAGAGACCAATCAACTTCAATCATCATCAGCAGCTGGCCAATCAGAAACTTTCCACCCTCTTTTCCTCTTTATCTTGGGCTTTCTTCCATGCGTCTTTCTCAATAAAATGCTCTATTGACTCACCTGATTCTCCTCATTCCTATTCTTCCATTTCCCTTCTTGTCCGTTTCTTCTCATTTTGATTTCTGTCTCCTCAGTCTCATTCCCCTTCTGTTTCTCTGCCCCTCTCTCTCTCTGGTCCATGCTCAGTATTCATGCATTGTCTCCCACAGAGAGAGATCAATGATCTCATTCATCTTCCACTGTAACTTGGCCCTGAACTCTCCTCACAAACCACGGCACATGCTCCAGCAAAAGGAATTGTGTAGGCTGCTCTTTAGTTCTCCTTTCAAAGTGTTTTTTTCTTTCCTTTGACCGAGACGAAAGTGTGCTTTCACCTGCGTAGACAATTTTTCATATCACTGACCCACATACCACACAAAAAGATCTCAAACTGGGATAAAAGAATAAATACACTCCCACACATCCACACTTTTCTGTCTGCATGACCCTAGAATCATACTGAGCAATACACATACTTCAGTGCCAATTACTATCACTCTTACATTACTATTTTTAATTATTCTTTTCCCTTTTGCTGTGAAATGGAGACTAAAACAGCTTTCTAATTTGTTCTCTATCACAAATAAATGACCTACAGGATGCAGCCATGCCTTTTTCTGAGTGCATTTTATCTCATTAACCTGTAAAGGATACTTGGTAGCAACCCACCATCTGCCAAAATATGCTCATGATAAAACCTGAAACAAACACACCTCTTTCTCTGAAGGTGTCTGTAAGTAAACACATTAATAGATTGCGGCTGAGCGTCCTTTGTATGAATTATTCCTGAAACCTTCATTGACTGTTTCTGTGCACTTTGGGGGCTGTGGAAAAGACCTGTAAATGTAATACTCACTTATCAGCACTTGACAGACTTGTTGCATATGCCCACTAGAAACCAGCACAGAGCAACATCGGCATTCATGTGGAGCTGTGTCGCCTCGTGAATCTGAGTTCAAGTCTGTGCACTCTTTTCAGCAGCACGATACAAAATGTGACCGCCTGTTCAGTCCTGGGCAGGTGTTGTACAGTTACCTAATAGGTGTGGCAGCTGGCTGTTGCAGATGGAGATGAGGAAGCTGATGACTGATGACTTGACAAAACAGTAAAGTTGGGAAGGGAGACATATTATCAAAACACAGATGCTAAAATGCTCCATAGCCGAGAGGATCTGTAGAGTCGGGGGGATAATTCTTTCTTCATCACAAACACAGTGATAAATTTTTCTCTTTAATTATCGTTGTTTCAAGTAAAAATGTCAAAGTTTAAGATAAGATTCACTTTATTTGCCCCAGAAGTCGAGAAAAGCCTTTTTTTTTACAGCAAGCAAAACATTAAAAACAACCTATAATAAAATCCACTATGTGGACAAAAGTATTGGGCTGTAAAATTCTGGTGTTTTATTCAGGTGTATAAAATCAAGGACCTAGCCATGTAATCCACCTTTACAAATGTTCATGGAAGAACGAGTACTTCTAAAGAGCTCACTGAATTGCAGAGTGGTACTGTAATAGGATGCCACTGTTGCAGTCAGTTGATGAAATTTCTTGCCACCTATATATTCCACCATCAGCCGTAAGTGGTATTATTGCAAAGCTTTGAGGATCTTCAGCCACTTTGTGTTAAGCCTTACAGCTGTTAAGTGGCCATCTCTGTATGCCCGCAGACATAAAGATATAATTCTCTGCTTGGGCTGCTTCCTGTGTATCTGTGTACATACATGCATAAAAAGCATAATCAGCGCAACCTTTGATCCCACAATACTTTACAAATGTCTGTCCATAGAGTCAGAACTGAATTAGGGAAAAGGGTTCTTAAATATGCTGCCCTATTTTCCCTGGAATCATTGCCAGAAGGATTTGAAGTTGTGAAAATTGTTTATAGTCAGGAAGATTAGGTCCATGTTAAAGGACTGAGAAATTAGTACTCTTGGTGAATGTGAGTGCTCTTGAAGTTGCTTTTGTTCTTCATATGTTACTGCATGGGATTTGCATGCTATGTTTAGTCATTTGTTTCCTTGATTATGTTTATATTTGTTGCATTATCTGCTGTCCTGATGGCTGGGTCTCTCTTGAAAAAGATTGTTTAATCTCACTGAGAATTTTACTTGGATAAATAAGGGACTTCTGTTGCAGATGGATCTACTGTGGGGAACCCTTGGGGAAATACAAGGAAACAGCCAAAGGTGCCTGTAGAGCGGGGTTGCCGAGTGCTGTCGTTAATGCTCTGCTGATTCAATAATTGCAGAGCTCTGACATTAACATCAGCATAAAACTGTGCGTCAGAAGTTTCACAGCTTGGCTTTCCATGACTGAGCAGCTGCATGCAAGCCTTACATCATCAAGCACAATGCCAAGCGTCAGATGGAGTAGTGGTGTAAAGAATTCCGCCTCTGGACTCTGGAGTAGTGGAAACATGTTCTGCGGAGTAAATGATCACACTTCTCTCTCTGGCAGTCTAATGAACAGGTCTGGATTTGATGAATGCCAGGAGAACCTGCCTGACTGCACTGTGGAGGAGGGATAATGCCATGCGGTTGTTTTTGTGGGCACGACCTTGGCCCCTTAGGTCCAGTGACTGGAAATCTTATTGCTTCAGCTTACCAAGACATTTTTGGACAATTCTGCGCTTCCAACTTTGTGTGAACAGTTTAAGGGAGGTCCTTATCTCTTCCAGAATGACTGCACACCAGTGCACAAAGCAAGGTCCATAAAGGCATGGATGAGTGTGATGTGGAAGAACTTGAATGTCCCTACACAGAGCCCTGACCTCAACCATATCAAACACCTTTGGGATGAACTAGATCAGAGATTGCAAGTCAGGCCCTCTCATCCAACATTAGTGTCTGACCTCACAAATGCTCTTCTGGATAAATGGGCAAAAAATTCCCCCAGACACATTCCAAAATGTTGCAGAAAGCCTTCCAAGATGAAGCTGTTTTAGTTGCAAGGGGGGCACCAGCTCCTTATTAATGTCTATGGGCTTAGAATAGGATGTCTGTAATGTGTAGGTGGCCCACATTTGCCCACTTTTGTCTATATGTTGTAGCTTTAAGAGTAAAATAACTACATGGCTCAATAAAAATATATATCTTAATAAGGTAAAAAAAATATATAAATGATGAAGCTCAAAAATAAAAAATGAAACTTGAAACTTTGAAGTCACATTAAATAAAAAGAGCCAAATAAGTAACAGTTTTAAAAAATTAAATAATCATTTTCAATCATAAATTTTTTTTAATATAATACAATAAAGTGTATAAAGTTAAAATATCTCAAATTTAATGAAGCAAAGTAAAATAGAAAGCATCCCCCCCACAGTGTAGTGATTTACATGTTTGCCTCATAAGCAAAAGGTCCCTGGTTTGATTCCAGGTGGGGACGCAACCTCTCTCACCATAGAGGGTTGTGTCATGAACAGAGTCATTATTGTTTTGTATTTTCTAATTAGTTTTTATTTTGATTTCATTTTGAGTTGTTTTTTTTTTAAAATTCAGTTTAGTTTCAGTTAGTTTCCAGAGTGGATTTGCTCGTTTTAGTTTAGTTTTTATTGTTTGAAAATGTTTCGTTTTAGGTTAGTTTGTATTAGTTTCAGTGTTAATTTTAGTTTTCTTAATTATTATAATATGGGTGGTATTTGTCAGGGGAAGATTTAAGATGTTTAGATCAGAAATTACAATAAAAACACAACACTTTGTGAAGGCAGATGAGTCACGATCATGTAGACATCCTGAGTCTCAATAAACAGAAGCACCAAAGCCTCATCAGACAGACTGACTGACCAAATTTAATCCAACTGACAAAGACTAGAACTAAAGACATTTCCTGTACATTTTTATTTTATTTTAGTTTCCTAAGCCCACAATGTCATTTTAGTTAGTTTTGATTTTTCAGAAGTTTAGTTTTTATCTTTATTTCAGTTAACTAAAATTACTTTTCTCAGGGAGTTTTAGTTTAGTTAACTATAATAACATTGGTCACGAAGGGCATCCGGGGAAAAACCTCTGCCAAATTACTAATATGTATTAATCTGCTGTGGTGACCCCTTGGAGAGAATACAAGAGGGCAGCCGAAGGTACATTTCATTAAAAGTGATGCATAATACTCTTCACACTCAAAGACCTAATTACATTTTTCCAATATATCTGTGTAAAATAACTTCACTTATCATAACCTAACTTAGCCTAGGCTAGTGTAACACTGAGTGGTGTAACAGCTTAACATAACTTATCATAACTTGACCAGGTCTAGTGTAGCGTGACATAAATCTGGTCAGGCTATATACACGTCTACTACAGCAAAAGAATCAGAATCAAAATCAGAAAACTGTACTTTATTAATCCCCGGGGGAATATTACTTATGTTGCTGTAATTAACACACATACTTTGCCATATATTGTTTCACTAACATTTACTGTCTCGAGGCGAGGATTAACTTCTGTGGATGCATGTCCCTGTGTGTGTGTGTGTGTGTGTGTGTGTGTGTGTATCCCCCAGCTCACCTGTGTGTGTGTGTGTGTGTGTGTGTGTGTGTGTGTAACCCCCAGCTCACCTGTGTGTGTGTGTGGTGTGTGTGTGTGTAACCCCCAGCTCACCTGTGTGTGTGTGTGGTGTGTGTGTGTGTAACCCCCAGCT
>VUQH01035308.1:9297-20106 GCA_015106775.1 Etroplus canarensis | reverse complement strand
GGTTGTTTGGAGTTGTGTGTGTGTGTGTGTGTGTGTGTGTGTGTGTGTGTGTGTGTGTGTGTGTGTGTGTGTGTGTGAGAGAACTCGAGTCCTGTTTCAACCATTTGACCTGTAAAATCCTGTGACTCAGTAACTGACATCCAGCACTGATCCAATGAATGGCATTTCACTTTCACTGTGTCATAATACATGTGCCATTTTTTGTTTATAGTATCAGACAGCTACGGTGGAGGTTAGCTTTCTGTGAGAGTGAAATTTGATAGTTTATCTAAATGCTCGACAAATGCAGAAATACAGCAATAGCAAGTTGTGATTTGTAAAAATAATAAGAATAATACTAATGAAAACAGAGGGGGGATTTTTTTCTCTCTCTATAAGAATGAGTCAGGGACCACAGTGGTCCAGATCATGCTGTTAGAATATGAACTCACTGCTTTAAGTGTAATGTTTATATATGAACTCAGGTTATTTAAGTTTAGAATTTAAACATATAACCATGGTGATTAAAGAATTCTGTAATGTTTTAATTAAATTTATAGGCGTAATATTCTTAGTCGCATGTTCAAACATAACAATACAAATAGCATGGCACAATTATATCCCCTTTTCACTTAACACCATTCAGCCAGGTGTGCCACTAAACCTCAGTGGGCTCTTTCGACTGTCACAGACAGGCTCCTTAAAGAAACCCCCTAGCTCTATCCCTCTCTGGATCTAACCTGGGGAAGGGTTCAGCCGCAGGGGAAGTGGCATTTGAATCTGGGTGCTCTCTCTGGAGGAAGGCAGAGAGTTGGGTACACAGAGGCACACAGATGCTAGGGCGAAGCTGCTGCACTGCACTTTGGGTAAGGTTCTTGTTGCAGGCCGGGACTGGTGGTCCCCATACCTGTCTCCATGGATGCCTCTGATGACTGTCTGTCAGCGCTCAGAAGAGGCCGATGAAAGGGCGATGATGCTGGGTCTTCAAGCCTGTGGCACTGCTCAGACTAAACTTGAGGCTTGGAGCAACTTAAGCGAAGACCCACGTGCAGGGCATGTGGTTGTAATGACACAGGGACGACCTCTGTCACCCAACCCGGCGACTGGAGTGTGCAAGATCTCCTTCAACAGACTGAAGACCTGTCCAGGATGTACTTGCCTCTTGCCCTGTGACAGCTGGGATAGGCTCCTGCATGTCACCCCTCATTTACTCGCATCTGCAATTCTCCAGACGGGGATGGACACAGCTCCTGCTCTATTTACTGAGATCAACAACAACTTTCAGAGTTTGAGAGTCAATAAATGTGTGAAAATAACTCTGTAGTGGAATATTTCTTACACCTTCCTGGAAGCAAGTTCTAACTTGTTAGGGTTAAAGTTTGCAGATTAGAAAGTGATGCACCATCAGCTGAAAAGGCAATAAAGTGTGTGCAGAACACATCTTCAGAGATGCCCTTCATAGCAAAGATTTCTAACTGCAGAATGTCACAAACAGTGCTGCACTTTAACAAGTTCATCAGCATGTGTGCAGGAATATTGCTAGGATTTTTTTGAGGCTCCTGTAAAAACTGCTGCTCTGAATGAGTTTCATTTTTCACATGGAAACAGCAGTGCATTGTGGGATAGAGAAAATTGGATCGGAACGATCTGGATCATCCCCCTATACAGAGTCATCTCTACTGTCACAGGAGTGCCAGCGCTGAAAGTGAAAGTTAATTTGTGACTGGATTGTTTGTCCTGTTTCAAAAAGCAGCACAAAGATTGTTTTTGAATATATCAGAGGCAGGGACATGTAAACCTGAGGGGGGAAATCCACACAATCCCCCTGGCAAATCACACCCTGGTTATAATAGTAAAAAGTTGGCCTGTCGAAATAACTACTTAGGTTGCGACGATATAGTTCACATTATTTTTAATGCATGCACAGCGTACAGTGACTCCAAATCCCACATTTCCTCTCGCAGGCACAGGTTGGAGCTCCCATGCTATCTGGCAGCAGGACCACCTCGATCAAGATGAATCATATTGGTCCTCTCGATGGGGAAAACTAAGATGGAACAATCGACTGACATAAAGTAATTTGCATACTTTGCAGGAAGGAGTTTTCATTTCACTGAAGTACTTCCAGCTTAAAGTACCACATCAACACCAAGCATTGATTAGTTGGGGATTCCCCTACAAGTACTTTGGGGGCCGTGACGCCCAGCTTGAACGCCCCCCCCCCCCCGCCCAGAGAGTCAGGTCCTCAGTATGTTTGCATCTGACAAATTGTATGTTTTATTAATTTTTACTTTTATTTTGCAATCTGGACACCATATCCATCCTTTAGTTTAAATAGAACACATTAAGTATAAATGTCGCCTTTTATTATGAGTCTTTTTGGCCCCATGAAACAAAATTAATAATGAATGGGCATTAATTGCGATTCATCTAAATTAATCCACAGCGGCCCTGAGATTAACCTGATTAAAAATTTGAATTGTTTGACCGCCCTAGTAAAAAAACTAATGGAACAATGTCAACATTGGTGGATACACGGCCATTTTTTAAAACTATTTTTGTCATCATGACTCTAGCAAGGGCAGAGTTGTTTCTTTAAACCCTCTGGAGTCGACGCACATGCTGGTGCATCCAAATCACATGACCGAACTTTTGCTCTTACGTGTGGGGGCTGCGGTCATAGACTGCATGCAGTCACGTGATTAGGACGCACCAGGTTGCTCCTCGGCTTCAGAGGGTTAAGCTGCTTTCATCAATGCACCACATTAGGCAGCTGGGGGGGGTTTCTCTTCATTCCTCAAGTTGTTTTCTGCTAATTAGCTTTATACTCTGGTTTTACTTGCTGGTTATGTTTAGACAACAAACACTAACTGGATATTTTTAGAAAAATATTCCCCTTCATAACATTTACATTGGACAATAAAAAAATATGTTCAGCCAGTGCATTTAAGTATGAAATCAACGGGTTCTTTACAAGTGTCCATAACTAACAAGCTGAGTATCTGAGACTAGTCTCATTATTGTCATTACTCAGTGCATCAGGCTGCTAACCCCAACGTGCAGTTTGTGTTTATCTCTGACACACCAGCAGATCTTACAAAACAGCAGTCTGACACCCTGTGAAGGAGAACAGGCTGATTGTTGTAAATGTATCTATAGTTCTGCACAGATAATGTATGGTTTTATGGTAATAATAATAATAATAATAATAATAAGAAGAAGAAGAAGAAGAAGAACAACAACAACAACAAGAACAACAAGAATATAATCATTTCTGTGATAAATTCTATCATAAAAGCACTCAGTTGTGATCACATTACACATTAACAAATAAAGTAAGTCTTCTTTTATGGTTTCATTGTAAAAGTATTTTATTGTAACCCTGTCTCTATGACACATGACTGTGCTTATTAACAACTTTCATTTGTTTGGACAATGTGAAAAAGGTGTACAAATAAATAAGTGAACTCTGTAATTATTTGCAAATGTTTTGGTCATCATCTGTTCTGAATAAATGACTTCATACAATCCCTGTGTAGTTGACGTCCATATTGAAAATATAAACAAAACATTCAGAGAGTGGGCTGGAAAAGTCTTTGAACTACCAGGCTAATGATACTGACAAAAGCTTACTGGAGTCAGGAGTTTGAAAATCTGGATCCTGGTCAATAAAACCAGGCTGGAGGTGTGGCTATAACATCTCCACTGTGTCCACATCTTAACACATTACAGATGCTGTGGACAACCTCATAAA
Source organism: Etroplus canarensis (assembly GCA_015106775.1). NCBI lineage: Eukaryota > Metazoa > Chordata > Actinopteri > Cichliformes > Cichlidae > Etroplus > Etroplus canarensis. The sequence continues at coordinate 16,373 of VUQH01035308.1, read as the reverse complement.
AACTGACAGCACTTTTCTGGAGGTCCTGACCACTCAAAGTGCTTTAGACTACAAGACACTTCTGGTCACACTTTCATACTGACCAAGGCACATAACAATACAATGAAGCACTTTATTCTAGGCCTAGGCTATAACACAGTACACTTACAGCAGTTCATCAGCCTGGCATCCACAGTCAACTTTACAGGCATCAGTTGGTCTAACATGCATGTCTGTGGACTGTGGGAGAAAGCTGGAGTACCCAGGAAGAACCCACACTGACAAATGGAGAATATGCAAACTTGGAAAGGCCCGAGCTGGGATTCAAACTAGTAACCTTTCTGTTTCTTGTTCACTGTTTTAATAGGTTTCTTCAATAAAGATTAGAGCTGTTTCTGTGGTTGTGGCTGAGGAGATGATTGATGTTGATCACATTCATGAGCAATTCATTAAAAGAAGCAGGACAACCCAAACGTTTCACAGTTTACCTCATCATTTCTTTAACGGCTGCATTGACTTTCACCATATGCCTAATCTGATGGGAGTCGATGAAGAATACAACATTCTGGAGATGGTTCTGAGCGAAGAATGAGGCCGCTAAGAGAAAAGCCTACAACAACAATAATTTGCAGGAACAGTAACTGGATCTTGTTAACATCCAGGGTTCATAAAACCCAGGCATTCTGCTCCTGTCTGTGATGCAAGGTTGAGTGTTTTCAGCTCCTTATTTCCACACCATTTATTCCTGCAGCAGCAACACCCCCCTTACCCTCCCGTCCTCCCCCAATCTGCCTTCAACTTTGGCCAAATGCCTCCCCAACTGTTAAAAACATATGGCGGTCAGTCCTGACGAATGATTATGTATAACTCAAGTGTGTGTGTGTGTGTGTGTGTGGGTGTGTGTGTGTGTGTGCGCGTGTGTGTGTACGTTTGCCAGTGGGAATTGTTTGCAAATGCTGTTTCTTCCTGAGCAAGTACCTACATGAATGAGTGCATGCTTGGGAGGGTCTGTTTGTGTTGAGCTGAGGAGATGAGCATGTGGTGACTGATGACACGGATCAGATTGTTTGTTATCAGAGAAAGAACAGAGAGAGGGGCCGGCAGCTGATGGAAGCCAGACACTGTGCCATGCAACGAAGAGAGACGGAGAGATGGGAAGGAGATTTAGATGGGGAGCAGAGCTTCCCGAGGTGAGGGACACCTCGCTGAGCTGTGAATGGCTGCTAAGAGCTTTCTGTCTCATGGGAAAGTAAAAACATCAACCAGCAACTTCTATAAGCTTCAGAGATAACTACTTAGGTTGCCACAGTGTCGTTCACATGTTGGTCTCACTTTTTGGCTTTGTTTTGTTTTTATAGTAGAAGGGAGCATTGTCTTTTCCTTGAGATTTGATCCATAAGTCTAACAATGCATAGAACGCACCAAAATTTGGGAAAGCAATTGAGGATGCTGACAAAAACTCATAAAATTTGAGTTGCAATGCTTTGTCTAAATACACAGAATTAATTCATGAAAGTTAATGAGACAATCTGAAGATGTTGAGGATGTTTTTCTCATGTCAGACCAATCTCTAATGATGTGTTTTTATTCGGGTTTTTCCCTTCGTAGGAACAGATGGAGCTATGGACAGGAGAAACTCTCACAAAAACAAGATTAACATAACCAGTGTGTGAAATATAATGCCAGTTAGTGACCATTTGTGATGTTTAAGCTGCCTCAAGGTTACAGAGAGAAAGAAATCAAATTAACTAATATGAAATTTATTAAGTACAAATAAAAAAGACACAAAACCCTAAACAGACTGATGTCAGGTTGGTGGAAGACAGAAGCAGAGCAAACACATAGGCCTTTTAGCCTTTCAGAGTAAGGTATGACACCCCCGTTTAAAACAGAATTTAAAAAAGGAAAATGCACAGGGTACAATCCCCTTTCTGTCAAACATCAAAAGAGCTGCCACACAAACTGACCCATACTGACAACCACCCCCACACAACCAACAAGCTCCAGTTTTGGGACCCTGCAACTTTAAATTCAGGAACCATTAAGGACTTTAGACACAAGGCTTCTACTCTTATCGAGGCACCCAGAAGAGTTCAAGACATACGACCTCAACTGGTAGATCTGTTTTTGGCAGAAACATCACAATGAGGAGATTGGTCTGCAGGAAACAAAGTTCAGCCTCTGACCTCCAGATACAAATCAACTTGGCAGTATGGCCTGCTGCTAGAAAAAACACACTCTGTTGTGACTAATCTCAGCAAACAAGCACAAAGCAGAATTGAAACATATGCTATATGAACCAAAGTGTTGAGCCACCTACACATTACGCCTACAGGAGCTTCTCAGACATGCCATTCTATAGGCTGGGGGTCAGTAACCTTCATCATCAAAGGAGCCATTTTTGGTGTTCAGCAGCTCCAGAGTCCAATGGTGGACTCTACAGTTACTGAGTCCACGGAACACTGGTGAATTTTCCACACTATGCTCCTCAGCACTCAGTGACAGCACTCTGTAACTTCACATGGTCTGCCACTTCATGGCTGAGTTGCTGTGGTTCCTAAATGTGTTCACTTTGTAATAATACCACTTATAGTTTATAGTGGAATATCTAGAAGGGAAGACATTTCACAAACGGACTTGTTGCAACAGTGGCGTCCTATTGCAGTACCACTTCTGGAAATCAGTGAACTCTTTAGAACGACTTAATCTTTCGCTAATGTTTGTAAAGGCAGACTGCTTGGCTAGCTGCAGGATTTTATACAAATTTGGTGATGGGACTGAATGAAACACCCAAATTCAATAATTAAGAGGTGTAGCCCAATATTTTTGACCATATAGTGTTAGGCATTACACCAAAGTATGCTCACTACATAAAGGTTCAAATAAAGGTCAAGATAAAGCCCAAATTAAACACAACCCAACTCTTTGGAGTTTAACCCCTAACACACTGCCAATCTTTTATCCTTAAGCCTCTTGTTTTGTTTAAATGATAGGCAGGAAATTAAACTGTTGACAAACAAGGCAACAATACAGACCAGATGACCAGACCACAAAGATGACCTCTAGTGTACTCACTGGTCTCAACCATAGTCTGACACACTCATTTCGCCAGAATCAAAAGGTAGCAAGACTGTGTGTAGAATCATATTCACAATATATTCTTCAAAAAACTGCATGTCCAAAATTACAGATTTATAAAATAAAGTCAGTTTTGTTCTTACTACCATATCTGTGTAAGTGAATCCCAATTATTCTAAATTGACAGGCACAAGTTCGCTGTCTGCCACATATGCATTTCTCTGTAGTAGGAAACACTTTTCTTTTTCTTTTAGTGAATATTTTAGCTCTGTCACACATATACACATATGCCATATTTCTGTTAAATCATTTTACAAAGTTAAATTGACAATGATGAATTTCATTCAAATTAAATGTTCAAATAGAGGTTGCCCTGCAACTACACTGTATGACCTGTCATTTGGATCCATTTTCTCTCTTCAGAGACACTGTATCAAACATGAATGTAAAATGTAGGCTGCTGCATTAACTTTTCATAAGAAGACCAACTAAAGAACAGCTATAAAGTTACACCACTTTATTCACACCATCTGCTGTGTTGAATCTCCAGTGGAAACACTGCAGCAGACAGTTTTAATGGTCGCAAACCGATTTTATATCAGTGGTGTGTGTAGAAGTAAGGACTGACCTCAGTTCAACCAGTATAAACTGAGATCAAGTATAGGGGTGAAACACAGGTTATATGTTATATATGTTTATTATGTGATTCCAATAAATGTTGGCTAGCATCAGCAATTTCATCACAGTAATTATGACTATATTTATTAAATCAGACAAACAGAAAGCACCTGACATGCTCAAAAGGAAACGGACCTGAACTTATATCATGCATTTCTACTCTTCATAAGCTCTTAGTGTTTTTCACTCCAAGTCTTATTTCATTTTATTGTTTGATTCAAACACATTTTAGCTATTACATTCATTCACACTCTGATAGATGCATCAGGAGCAATTTGGGGTTTAGCGTCTTGCCCAAGGATGCTTTGGCATATAGGCTGGAAGGGCTGGGGATCAAACCAACAAACTGTCACCTGGAAACTCCGCTTCTTAAGCCACAGCTAAAATGTCGCACTTGAAGTTACATTTAAAAATACTGAAAAATTAGTTTCATTTGAAATGGAACCCTGGATTTACCCAAAATGACATGAAAACAGCAAAATAAATCTATAAAAAAAGACGTTTCAGTCATCCATGTCCAAAACCTATCAAATCATCACACTTGGTACTTTCAGGTTCGTGGCCCAAAGCGTAATTGATCGTACTTCATTTGTGTCTCTTTGCGGAGGTCTTTGGTGATGCAACATGGAGGATCTGGATATGCACTCCAGGCAGAAGTGATTGTGTGTCGTCTTTTAAAACACCAACAGCCTGTAACCTGACAGTGATGATGTCACAAATACATAGAATGTTGATTGGTTGAAAAGTTGGCTTAAAAAGGAAGAAGAATGACAGTGGTGTTTACCTTAAAGAGAGACTCCTGAAAAAACATCAAACTTTTATCTTTGATGTTTGGCTGCAGTGGACAGTTTTCCTTGATTTTTAACATTCACTTTTATTTAATTATCAAGAAGTTCTTTGTATGTTCTGTCTTCCCCATGGGGCTAAGCTAAAGGACCAACAACAGCACAACAAGCCCCCTGGTGGCTGTACACAGCTACAACATGTAGACAACGGCCTGCAAAGCTATGCATAGGACTGACCATGCAGTTACAAGTCTTAGGAGGTGCATGCCAGGTTACACGTATGGTTTCAGAAGGGTTTGTGATTAAGACGTAGGGATTAGAATACGTATTATGAGACAAAATCTAAAAATAAAGCCAGTAACAACAGCCCAGAGGAAGCAGGCTTAACTCAAACTTCATTACACTATCAAATAAAAGCAGTGAAATAACTGCTGCCAGTGAAATGAACACAATCCGTGTGCTGTGCTGCCGCTGTTCGCCTGGGGCCACACCATCACAGCAGGCCCTCACTGGACAACGCCATTTACACAAGTCAGCCCTTATCACTGATGTCTACAATGGTGTGTGTCTGTGTGTGTGCGCCCGCACATGTATGTGTGTGAGATCACTTTTGACGCTAAGCAGCCTCCATTCTGGGTGGCTCCACTCCCCCTGACCCCCCTACACGCCCACACTCTCCCCCCGAGGACATGATGGCTGGAGCCAGTTCAGGCCAGGGCAAGTTGGGACAGTAAGCTTTACACAGAGAATGTGTGTGTGTGTGTGTGTATGCATGTTTTCTATTAAGTGGGGAGGAGGAGTGGGAATAATCCACAGATAAAATCAGTTCTATAGGCTGTGACTGCTGCGGTCATCTCTCAGCGATCACTGTGTTTGTGTGTGTAGGTGTGTGTGTGTGTGTGTGTGTGTGTGTGTCGTGTGTGTGTCAGTCATGGCAGTTTCAGAGCCTGTCCTCTCTGATTTTTAGACAGCAGCTGAAGTAGTTTACAAAGACTATATACCTACTGGTTACAGAAACTTTGCCTAATTCTCCACAGTTTTCATTGACCAGTCAGTTTGTTTGTTTTTCATGCCTGAAGGAAATGAAAGAACTTCACACGCTCATCTGTAAACACGAGCCGGATGATGCAAATAATCAAAATCAACAAAGTAACAGTACGTTTGGAGGACAAAATATACCAGCGGAACATGTGGACATTTGCAGATGTTAAATCTAGTAGATTTTTTTTTCATGTCATTTTCTTGTTGAGGATATTTTAAAAAATGTAAATGTAAACTTAGCCTTTCAAAAACTTATGATGAAAGTATTTACTCCACAAAGAATCTGATTTAAAACCCAGAGTTGACAACTACTACTTAGAAAGAAAGAAAGAAAGAAAGAGAGAAAGAAAGAAAGAAAGAAAGAAAGAAAGGCCTTAAACTGGCCGTCCTACTTTGCCCCTTCCACCCCATCAGCATGGACTGCAAATACAATCAAAGTGAACCACTGCTGACACCACCTCAAACAGATGCCCCCTCCTCCTGTTCCTCTCTTTATCTTTGTTTATGGTACCACCTTCATTGGTGGGGGCACCAAGTGTATCATCACAGTCCAGCATTCATTTATACTGGCTATAGATGACCCCAAAACCCATATGATGCCTTTCAGTACCAAGAACATATCAAAATTCTGATAATCCAATGGTATTTGCTTTTTTGAGTATCATAGCACTGAACACAGCATATGTACCGAGGCTGTCAGTTCCAAAGGAATTCTCTGGAACTGATGGGGGCAGCATACAACTACACGTGTTCTAGTCTAGCGCTACATGCTGAAGAAGAGAAAAAATGTCCACAAAAACAGGAAAGAACTACAAATAGCACAGCAAAAACTACATGTGAAAGATGACCAATAGTGCAGCTGCCTCAAGAGGGAGGAAATACTTCCACTTTAGCAAAGCACCTAAAAAAGACCAGAAACCAGAGCTGTTCAAAGAAACACATCATTTAGTTTTAAACAGCTGGTACTGCAGTGACTAACCTTATATGAATGCTTAAGCTAACTAATGTTATGTTGTGGTGGTGGTCCTTTAAAAAAATAAAAATACTAAAGAAAATTTTCACAAAGTCATTAAAAAGGTTCCATTCACAGGAACAGTATGAAAAAAAACTACTATGTAGCACAGATGCATTTGGCACTTACTGCAGTCTTCTCCTGAACTATAGGTGTCGCCACTCAGAAAAAAAAACAACCTCTGCATCAGGTACTTATATACTGCTTTTCTACTCTGAGCACTCAAAGTGCTTTTACTACCTTATTCACCCATTCACATAGCACATTGTTCTATGCCTTTAAGCACATTTAACTATCATACACACTCATGTGGAAGCACTGGGAGCAGTTTGGGGTTCAGCATCTTGCCCGAGGACACTCTGTCATGTAGACTGGAGCAGCCAGAGACTGAACCACCAGGGGCCTGGTTAGAAATCAACCTGCTGTGCCTCCTGAGCCACAGTCCTCCGTAGAGTATAGAAGAAGAAGTTGAAACAGGAAACAAAGCGATCGCTGTGGTTGTT
>VUQH01035303.1:0-17771 GCA_015106775.1 Etroplus canarensis | reverse complement strand
AGGGACAGCTCACGTTGAGAAGTTTGGAGACACAGTCAGAGAGGCAAGGCTGAGATGGTTTGGACATGTTCAGAGGAGGGATAGTGGATATATTGGACAAAGGATGTTGAAGATGGAGCTGCCAGGCAAGAGGAAAAGAGGAAGACCACAGAGAAGATTGATGGATGTAGTGAAGGAGGACATGCAGAGGGTTGGTGTGAGGGAAGAGGATGCAAGGGATAGGATGAGATGGAGGCAGATGATCCGCTGTGGCGACCCCTAATGGGAGCAGCCGAAAGAAGAAGAAGAAGAAGAAGAAGAAGAAGAAGAAGATTATTTGTGAGATAATTACAATAAAATGCTCCAAAAGGCACCACTCAGCATAAGTGACGACACAGCTCAGGTTAAACTGACTTGTTTTCTGACACCTGTCAATCAAAGCAGCCATACCCCTAACATTAAACCTTGCCAGTCATCAGATGGATGAGGTTTTTTTTTAATCATCCTGATTCCAGTGGTTAAGAAGGGGTAGATTAGATTATTTCTGTAAAGTTGGACATTTTAACAAGGGAATGTACGGAGACTGATAGATAAATTTACTTTTAGAGCCAGTTTCAGGTAGCCATTAGAGGAACTGCAGCTTGCTTTGGCTTCACTTTTCAGTCCTAGAAGTTGCATCTTCGTTGATGTTTAGTTCAGGGAATGGGAGGCTGTGTACATAATGTCCAGGACTGTCCTCACAAACATAGAAGGACAAGCGTGTGTGTGTGTGTGTGTGTGTCTGAGAGAGAGCTAGAAAAAACAGAGAAGTAATCTGAGATGAGACAGTGATGTTTAATCCCAGGCCGGTACTCTGTGTGTGTGTGTCAGACGGTCACATGCCATCACACAAACCAGAGATTAAACACATACACACACACACACACACACACACACACACACACTGATCTGAAGTCTTTTCTGACCTGGTTTTTAAATTATAAGCATTTAGCTGATTGCGGTTTAATTTAATCACAAAACACCTCACCATGCTCTTTAACAGCCCTTTAGCGGGACACGCTCTCAGGCCAGATGTGATAATCAAACCTTCTGTTTTAAAAGACTTTTGAAAGAGTTTTTTTTTAATTCTCATGAATATATAACAAACTGAACCTGAAATATAGCTCCATCAGAAATGTAAACAGCAGCTGTGCACATTTTAACATGCTGCATTCAAGGTCTTCACCTTCCGCTGGGTCGTCAGCTGTTTATTTCTCACATAAAACGGCTGGAAAACTTTTCCTGGAGGGAAACGGATCAATAATCCTCATAACCAACTCAGAAAATAGGTCAAATGTAGGCTGTATTTCTATCAATGTGTGTGCTGATTAGTGAAAAAAAAATGTGGTCCTCAATTTGGTTGTTTTGCTCAACCAACAGCTGGAAACCAAAAGCAACCAAACCAGTAAATACATTCACATTTGAGAGTTCAGAAACAGTGAATAGTTGTTATTAAAAATGTCAAACATTATCAATGAATTTAATTCAGTTGACCTATTAATTATTCATTTTTAATCTGTCAGTCTATAACAGAACTATTTACTGTGTTCTAACTGAACTTTACACTTGATTACCAACCAAACAGTTTGGGTAACTTGGATAATTTTAGTCTACTTCTTCTCTTTATACTATAAATTTATCGGAAATGATATCTAACTAAAATATCACCTCTGGCATGTCTAGTTCTAAGCCCTTTTTTGTCGTAGTTCATATTGCACATGTTTGTTTAAAAGTTGTATTTAATCAAATTGTTTTCCTTTTATTCTGTGTCTGTTAATTAACATGCTCTAAAGTAATGGAAAGGTCATATTATTCCAGCCAGTGGTTACTCAAATGGCCTCCACAGTCACCAGTCCAGTAGAGCACCTTTGGTTTGTGGTGGAACAAGAGAGTCTCATCTTGGATGTGCAGCTGACAAATGTGCAGGAAGTGCATGATGCTATCACGTCAGCATGGGTCAAAATCTCTAAAGAATGTTTCCAGCACCCTGTTGAATCTGTGCCATGAATTAAGGCAGCACTGAAGGCAAAAAGATGCCCAACCTGGTGTAACCAAGGGGTACCTAATAAAGTGGCTAGTGAGGGTATATAACATTTTTGTGACATTTTATTAATCAAATATGCAATCAGCTATGAAGGAATTTATACTTTCTATTGTACATGTCTGTTGTCTGTAAAAGTACAATGAACTCATTGTCATGTTCAAGAAAACAGTGTGAAATGATCTGAACTTTGTGACATGGCATGTTATCCTGCTGGGAGCAGCCATCAGAAGATGGGTTCACTGTGGTCATAAAGGGATGGACATACTCAGGTAAGCTGTGGCGTTTAAACAATGCTCAGCTGGTACTCAGGAGCCAAGGAAATAATTCCCGGGGGGAAACTGTATTTTATGTTGTTTATGCTAAATTCTGACCATACCATGCGAATGTCACAGCACATATTGAGGCACATTAGACCAGGCAACATTTTTCCAATATTCTACTGTCTAGTTTTGGTGAGCCTGTGTGAACTGTAGCCTTAGTTTTGTGGTCTTAGCTGACAGGTTGGTTTGGGAATCAGAGAGCTCCAGTTCAAGACTCACTCAGAGCACTATATGTGTGCAAGAACAAGAAACATTGCAGAACGCTGCTGGTTCAAAGCCCACATGGACCACTATATATAGTGTGGACTGGAAGCTGGAGAGGTGTTGGTTCACCTCCTGAGCACTGCCAAAGTGCCCTTGAGCAAGGCACCGAACCCCCTACATTGCTCCCCTGGTGCCCTTCAGGGGCTGCCTTCTCACTCTGATCACCTCTCCAACAATGCATGTATACTGGTTCTGTCTGTGCATGTGTGTGTGTATTAAGACCTGCATGTGGAATTGTGTACATTAACAACAGAGTGCAGAATTTGGAATTTCCCCACTTGTGGGGACTAATAAAGGTTGTCTTTCTTTCTTTCCTCCACATACCTTGGTTGCCTTCCTATCAACTCAAAGCAGTGTTGACTATTCTCCTCTGACCTCTGACAACAAGGCATTTTCTCTCTAGATTTTTTTTTTCTTTTTCGGACCCTTGTCTGTAAACCCTAGAGATGGTTGTGTGGGAAAATCCCAACAGGTCAGCAGTTTCTGAGACCCAGACCAGTCCATCTGGCACCAACAACCATGCCCAATTCTGTTGCTTGGTTTGAATCTCAGCAGGTCGTCTTGACCATAGCTATATGCCTAAATGCATTAAGCTGCTGCCATGTGATTGGCTGATTAGATAGTAAAATTAACAAGAAGCTGAACAGGTGTACCTAATAATTTCTAATAACAGAATAGAATATCTTTTTTGTCATTGTACATGTACAATGAAACTGAAAAGAGAGACACTGGTGAGTGCATATACTGTGCTGCAACGGTGGATCGTCACATTAAACATAGGATGACATCAGTATATGTGGAAGTAATCCCTGTGATCCTAGAGCTTGGAATTCAGGTTGCTCAAAACGCTCAGTTTCAGACAGTTTCTTTTCTACTCTGGCTACTGCTGATGTCAAAGAGAGTGGATATCCCTAAGATGGTCATCTGAGGCACACAGCTATGGTTGCCATCACTGCAGCCCCCACCCACCTTTTTACAAGGGGCAGCCAATCAGAAGAAAATTGGCTAAAGGGTGGAAGAGATATAACAGCTTGTTTCAGACAGCACATGAACTGAAAGACTGCGGCAAGACCCTGTATAAAACGTATAGGGATTATTTTGACCTGTGAATCATACAAAGCTGCTCTATTAGAGTTCAAGAATAAAAACATAGAGCTGGAAATAAACAGAGTATTGCCCCTTAACTCAATGAGAAAGCTGCTTGATGACTTTAGTGGACAGAGTGAAAAGGGGTAATGTAACACAGTGTCACATAAACTCTGAGATGGTGGCTATCTTTTCTTGTTGTTTCTTCAGTGTTTCAGTTTTTAGCAGCCATTAAACAGTTAAAGTCAATGAATGTCTCTGTTCAGTGACTGTGAGCCCTGCTGCACCTACTTGATGTCACTTATACAAACACAGCAGTGTAATAGCAATGTAAGGGATTGTTTAAGCAGTTAACTCCTGTATTTGGTGAGGTCTCACTATTAATTTACAGCACGTGGAACATAGTGACCTGTCTTCTGTTTGGTGCTGTTTGTTTTGGCTTTACAGTGGAGATCAAGGACATCCTGGCTGCTTTTTGATAGTGCAGAGACACACTGTGTTTTCTCATGGGAGGTAAGATGTAAGTATTCATTTCCAGTCCGATTAGAACTTCCAAACTCAGACACCTACTGGAACATGTCTATATAAACTTCTTGTCCTTTATATCAGCAAAATCCTTCAAGAATAAAATGTTACCAAGACAGCTGTTGTGGTGTTATCTAATTTAAATTGTATTTAAATGGTCAGCAGAACAGAAAAATTGCATGTGTACGAACACAACCTAAATTTGATAAATTTGGCCCAAAGTAGGATTTCAAAAAGTTTTTTCCCTCCTGGAAGTTATACTTCTACCATCATCTATACTGTTCTAGACATTTGCCATGGATTCATCTATAGATTTGACTCCCTCTTATAATTTCCAAAATGAATGTGTTTACAGTTTGATCCATAAGGTTTGGAAAAATGACACTTTCTAAAAAAAAAAAACAACTCTCACCATCACAGGGGATTTTAAATCAAAATGAAAATGCGACTGAAGTGCAGATTTTCAGCTTTAATTCAAAAGAATTCAAGAGAAAAGAACTGCCTTAACTGTTTAGGAATTACAGCCATTTTTATACACAGTCCCCCATTTTCAGAGGGTCAAAAGTAATGGGATAAACTAACATAACATTTAATATAAGGATTGTTTTGTAATACTTGGATGAAAATCTTTTGCAGTCGATGACTGCTTCAGATCTAGAACCCATGGACATCAAAAAATGCTGTATTTCCTCCTTCGGGATGATCTGCCAGGCCTTTACTACAGCGGCCTTCAGTTGCTGCTAATTTGTGGGTCTCTTTGCCGCCAGTTTTGTCTTAAGTAGCTGAAAAGCTGCTCTGCTGGGTTGAGATCAGGTGACTGACTTGACCTCCTTCTTCTTCTTTCGGCTGCTCCCGTTAGGGGTTGCCACAGCGGATCATTGGCCTCCATCTCACCCTTTGCCTTGCATCTCCCTCTCTTTTGTCTTCGGCCAACAGTAGCATAGTTCCCACTGGCACCCTGTTGGCTAATGGCACCAGAGGCGGTCATTGCTAACCCAGTATGTAAGATTTTATGCCGGATGCCCTTCCTGACGCAACCCTCTCCATTTACCTGGGCTTGGGACCAGCACTAGGACTACACTTGCTTGTGAGCCCCTGTGGCTGGGTTAGGTGACTGACTTGACCAATTAGAATATCCCATTTCTTTGCCTTGAGAAACTCTTGGGTTGCATTTGCAGTATGCTTTGGGTCATTACCCATGTGCACTGTGAAGCACCGACCAATCAGTTCTGCAGCATTTGGCTGAATCTGAGCAGAGAGTATAGCCCTGTACACTTCAGAATACATTCCGCTACCTCTATCAGCAGCTACATCATCAATAAACACTGACCTGGTTCCACTGGCAGCCATACACGCCCATGCCATAACATCGCCTCCACCATGTTTGACAGATGATGTGGTATACTTCAGATTATGAGCTGTTCCTTTCATTCTCCATATTTTTCTTTCCCCATCATTCTGGTACAAATTAATCTTGGTTTCAGCTATCCAAAGTTTGTTCTTTCCCCAGTAGTGGGCGGGTTCCTTTATATGTTTTTTTGGCAAAATCAGTAGTTTGTTGTAAACCCTCTGTGTTTACATTCATAAAAACTTTGACACACCTTTCATACACCTATCTCTTTCAGAGTGTTCTTGACTGGTGTTTTGAAAGGGGTTTCCTTACCCAAGGAAAGAATTCTGTGATCATCTACTTAAGTTCTTCTAGGTTTTATGGTGTTGCTGAGCTGGCCAGTGCATTCCTTCATTTTCTCCAATTTTTTAAAATCTCTGTGATAGGTTTATTTCACCCTGGCCTCCCTCACTTGCATCAGCATCTCTTTGGACCTCATAATGAGACGTACAGTGAACAGCTACGAAATGTAAGTTCATCTCATGGAATAAACTCCAGAAATGGCCATCAAACTGCTCATCAACTGACTGTTCTATTTGTTCAGAGGCTCTGAAAATGGGGGACTACATATAGGACCGGCTGTAATTCCTAACCAGTTACTGTAATTATGTATTATTTTGTCAAACCCCTTGAACTGAGGTGAAAAGTCTGCACTTGAGTCACATTTTGGCTGCCCTCTATGCAAAATTTTTTAAAAGACTTACTGTCCTTAAACGTATGGACCTAACTGTATTGGATGAGAGCAAGGATAGGACCAGTGATGCAATGTAACTGAGTACATTTACTGAAGTACAGGTTTTATGTACTTTTACTTCACTTATTTCTATGTTACTTTCTGCTTTAGTTACTTCTGGCTTGCTCTGGTCCCTCCTGTTCCTCCCCATTCAAAAAAAAATCCTGAAACACTGCTGCAGCAGAGCAGATGCACATCTATTTTCCTTTTGTTTGTTATATCAGTGTTTTTTAGCTCTAATATCTCCTATTTTATTAAGTTACATCGAGCCATTTGTGTTCTCTTGGTCTCAGTTCACTTATATCACTTCTCACTACTTTTCTGTCTTACTTTGACTGTTTTCAGGGGGTTTTCTTTATTTCTGGTGTGATTTGCTTATTTCCTTGGAATAAGGGCTAACCCTCTCCAGCATGATACTCTGCATTGGATTGCAGCAGGACAGCATTCTTAATCAGAACACATCTTCTCCTGTACGGACAATAACCTGCCCCGGTTCTTACCTCGGCTGCCTCCCTTAACTGTTGCTCCTTATTCCCAAAGTGAGAAGAAAAGTGTTTGAAAAGCTGCGTTACGGTCCAGAAACGGTCCTCAGGTTTGTGGTTGGAAAAGCGGGCAGGCTGCCTCGCTTCTGAGCGCTGCTCCCTTTCTGGGGCTTTAAGAGCTCAGCTGTCAATCACCACGCTGCTGGGCGCTAAGGTAGCAGTTAGACACGCCCACACAGGCTAGAAGCCACGCCCCCAAAAAGAGGCCGAGAGAGAGAGAGAGAGAGAGAGAGAGAGAGAGAGAGAGAGTATTATACAGTGTGTGTAACATGTTTGTACATTACTGTTTACATATTTATTATTACATATGTATTTATTCCTCAGCAGTCATTATTATTATTATTATTATTATTTTGTGTGCCCCCTTTACTGTAGTGGTTTACACAATGAGCTCACATGTGAAAGGTCCCTGATTTGATTCCAGGTGGGGCCCAAGGTTATTATAGTTGACTAAACTAAAACTACATGAGAAAAATTATTTTAATTAATTAAAATAAAAACTAGACCTCCAGGAAAAATCAGAACTAACTAAAATGATACTGTGGGCTTAGAGAACTACATTTTCAGACAATAAAAACTGAACTAAAATGAGCAAACCCACTCTGGAAACTACCTGAAACAAAACTAAATTCAAAACAAAAACTCAAAATGAAATTAAAAGAAAAAACTAATTAGCCTTAACCTTTACAGGATGACTATGTTTTTAAACAAACTAATAACATAAAATAAATAATGAAAAACAGAGAGAGCAAATCCTGGGTTTTTACAAGCCAAAATATTTTCAATAATAATCATTATTTAGTCAATTAATAAGATAAGAGAAACAACTTTTTATTTATCCCAACATTGGAAGATTCCAGTGTTACAGTGGCCAAAATATTAAATACAGCCAATAATGAGATAGCTTAAATAAAGTAGAATAGCTAAATAAGATAAAACATGAACAGATAAAATCGCTCAATAAGGTAAAACTTGCAAAAGAAAAGAAATTTGAAAAACCAAAAATAAAGTGAAATAAAATAATGGAACTCAATAATTAAAAATCTAACTAAATAAGCAATAATTACATAAATAATTATTTCAGGTGTTATTGGCTTGTATTCATTGTTAAAACTTATTTAAAAAATGAAAAACTTATTTTTTTATTTGCCTTCTGGTTATTTATTCTGTGTAATCACTTGTGTTGTTGGCTTGTATTTTGTTTTTTAAGTCTGGATCTTGTATGAGTCATTGACTGATTTTGTGCTGTTTATCATGTTTTGTAAGATAATTATATGTAAAAATGTATGTAAAGCTCTGACATTTTTATAGTGGACTAAAAAGTAAGTAAACCATAATTTATACAAATGTCAGCAGGAACCTACTTTTGGGAGCAATTTTGTGAAGGCTGAGGAAATGAATCAAGAACACTGATAATAAGCAGTGACTAATGTGTTTTTTTAATGTAACTGATTAATTTCACAGAGGTTTACATAGCAACTGATTTACATATATGGATAAATAATATCAAAATGATGATGAAAATAGTTACAGTACAGTAGGATTATGAACAATGCAGAAACATGAACACATTAACATGCAGTCACACACAAACACCTACATGCACACACAGTATCCACCTCACCAGTCTGTGTGCTCCCTTTAATGAAGCTCTGTTAATCACCGTGGAACCGCAGGTTAACGGCTGGTGTGAGGGGACAGCAGCAGCTTTAATCTGAGCTGTTAGAACAATACACACAGGTCATCTGGATCCCAGACAACCCTCCATCTTCATCCTCATTAGCTGCTTCACAAATTGACCTCATTTTATTAAAAAGTTAATAATGATTCTTGTTGTAAGGTTTACTGAGTTAAAACACATAATGAATGTAGCAATGATAAAATGTTAAAGCACCCTTTGATTAGTAGGAAAACTTAGTTTTATGATGAGATGTGATTTGCGTACGTTCATGCTCCCCTATGCAGTTCCATAAAATACACAGGGGACAGTTTAAGGCAGTCTTTTCTTTTCTTTTCTTTTCTTTTCTTTTTCTTTTCTTTTCTTTTATCACAGCTGAATATACAATTTGATTTTGTCTCTAGTTTTACCAGAAAAAAACCTGCCAGTATAAATAAGAATTTTATCATAAATTAAATGTGAATATATAAAAAAATAAACTAATGCAAATATATAAATAGGACAATTAGATATCACATAACTGGAGGAAACATTTTTTAAAGGAGAATTATATGCAATCATTACTGATGCATTTTAACATATTTTAACATATATTATTTTTATAATATATTTGGTGCATATAAGAGGTTATTTTTATTATTATTATTATTGGCTCAATTTTGTGTGTGTGTGTGTGTGTGTGTGTGTGTGTGTGTGTGTTTTCTCTTGCTTGAATGTGCACGCATAAACCTGTTTCATTGAAGGTCAGTCCTGCACTTTCCCCTGTGTTTATCGGTGGTGCACTCTAGTGGCAAAACGTCGGAACTACAAATTATCATAGATTATTATGAAGAATGTTAAACAGTTTGAATCAGTCATAGATTCATTCAAACTGTTTATTACTCTTCATGATAATCGCCTTTTCAGCAAATTTGCTCATCCAAGTTTTTCTGTGTGTAATTACTACAGGAAAATTATTATGATTCTAATAATCATTGTGAAAAAGCCTCTTTTGCAAATTAAATGCAGCCATCAGATAAACAGAAACAGAATAGAAATTATGAAAGGATTCAGGACTCCAAAATATCCCACTCTGCATCTGAAGCAAAAATGAAAATACATTAGTTTCAAATATGCCTGCTGGTCTAGATATGCTGATACCTGTTTACATACATGTTTTGCATCCATCCTTGTAATTTTGACTTGCAGTAGGCTCTCTTTATGTTTCTGTCATGTTCGTCATGTGGGGGATTTCTGTTTTGACCATTCATTTCACTTCTGGTCAATTTTACTTTCCATATAGGAAGTTGTATGTGCACCCAGGCTCAACAGAAACAAGGCATACTTGTGCAGTGCAAAGCGCTTCCTGTTGTGGTCATTTGCATATTTTATTCTATAACCCACACACCATACATTTACATTTTTACTACCTGCATGACTCTACGGATGAATGCCAGTCATTCAGTTCGGTTCACACTGAAATACCTCTACAACGGTTAGATGGAAAGCCTCACAGACCTGCAAAGTGTAGATACAATATAAAACCTATAGCTTTCTGGGTGTGTAACTAAACTCAAAATAAAATAAATTTATATTGCTCGATTGATCCTTGGTGATGCACTGATTGGTGGGGTTGTTTTGTATCTTCTTGTAGCTGTTTTGCACCTCTGTGCAGCCTTTTGATGGCTGATAGTGGTCATTTTGCTTCTCATTTTTCTTACTTATGTCTTACTTGTATGTTTAGTTATTTCCTACATTTTGTTTAACTTCGTGGCTGTCTGGGAACATGTTTCACCCCTTGGTAGTTATTTAGATTGCTTTAATTTGCTGACTATACCATGTCAAAGCAATCTGTCCCAACCCATGTCTCTTTTTGTATCTATTTTAGAGATTTTATTTTTAATGATTTTGTGGCCCTCTGTAGATATGTTTCAACATTTCAATATATTTTTATAAATGTTTGCTGCATTTTGGTCTCTTTGTCTTACTTTTAAGTCTTTTTGAAAATGTTTTTTTACTCTGTAGATTTGTTTTTACATTTTTCACTTCTTTGTAGATGTCTGGAGATATTCTGTGTTACTCTGTCAAAGTTTTGGGGCATTTTGCATTTGTTTGTGAATGTTTGGGGGTATTTCTCTGCCCACTGTTTATGTTTTTGGGAATTTTGTATCTTTTTGAATATGTTTTGAGGCACTTAGTGCTAGTTGGTTGTTGTTGCTGCACATTTAGCTTTCTAAAATGTTTGGGTGTATTTTGTCCTCCTGTGCAGTTGTTTTTGGACATACTGAATAGCTTTGCAGATGTTTTGGGGCATTTTATATTACTTTGCATATTATTGCAGAAATTTTGGCTTATTTTTTCTTTAGTTGGACATTTTTTATATCTTTGCAAATGTTTAGGGGCATTTTGTCACCCTTCATAGACGTTTTAGATATTTTGTCTATCTTTACAACTGTTATGCTCATTTTGTGTCTCTGTGATACTTTTGTCTTTTTGAAGATGCTTTGTGGCATTTTGTGTTACTTTGTAGTTGCATTTTTTACATTTTGCATATCTTTGCAGATGTTAGGGGCCCATTTGTGTGGTTTTGGACAATGCTGTACCCCTGTAGATGTTTTGGTTTAGTTTTGTGTTACTTTGTTGTTGTTTTCGGACGGTTTGTATAATATAGCAGAAGTTTGCCACATGTATTTTGCCCCTTTAAATGACTTTTGTGTCTTTTCGAAGATGCTTTCTGGCATTTTGTGTTATTTTGCAGTTTCTTTTTTCACATTTTGCATATCTTTGCAGATGTTTTGGGGCCTTTTGTGATACTCTAGGTGGTTTTGGACAATGCTGTACCTCTGTAGATGTTTTGGATTATTTTGTGTTACTTTGTTGTTGTTCTTGGACGTTTTGTATATTAGTGCAGAAGGTTGTCTCTTTTTGAAGATGCTTTGTGGCATTTTGTGTTACTTCGTAGTTGCTTATTTTCACATTTTACATATCTTTGGAGATGTTAGGGGCCCTTTTGTTTTATTCTAGATGGTTTTGCCCCATGTATTTTGCCCCGTTAAATTACTTTCGTGTCTTTTTGAAGATGCTTTGGGACATTTGGAGTTACTTTGTAGTCGTTTCCAGCTGTTTGGGGTCCTTGTGGTTGATATCTACGGTATTATGATTATTCAGGACTACATATTGACCTTTTGCCACCCCGCCCGCCCGTGTTGATCCGTGTTTCCACCACATTTGGTTTATTCTCTCTTCTCCGCGTTCAGGTTTTTTTTTTTTCTTTAATGAAGTCAGTGACGTCACGCCGGCTGAAAGCGGCGAGCTCGCGCGCAGGGAAAACAGGGAAGCTTGGAGAGAGAAAGTGTCAGAAACTCACCGCAAAGCTAGCTGCAGTCTGTAAGATAAGAGTTTTTAAACCGTCGTTAGGCCCGGGGAAACTGCCCAACGCCGAGTCGAAGTGTTCGCCTGACCCTGGAAGTCATTCGGGGCTTTAAAGTTGGCGGTGTTTGTGTTGTGGTGCATGATAGCGACGAGGGTTAAACTAGAGGAGGAATAATGAGGCTGCTGCTGCTGCTGCTGCCTCTGTTTTGACCCTGCTCCAGTTTCCCACAGACAGCCAGGAGACGCTAACGAAAGGAGAGAGGGAGGAAAGAAAGTAAAGGGAAAGGAGGAATGGCCGAGGCACGCTCGGAAGAAGAGGAGGAAAGCGTGACGAGGGACGCTCGGGAGCAAGTGGTCCGACGACAGCCCAACAGCTCCGCAGGTAAAAAAACAGCCACACATGTCATCTTGATTTGTTGCTTTCTAATCTGATCCCACCTCAGACATGCTCAGTTTAGTAATACATGTGAGAAGAGTGAGCTGTCACACGTCTGCAACCCCACAGTTTGAGCTGACGGCCACATATCCCTCTGGATATGTGGAGCGTCCCTGCAAAATGTATCGTAGGACTGATAAAGCTGCACCTTCACACGCATGTAATGGACTAAAAATGCCACTTAGTGAACTAACAGGGAGGCCCAAATCCACTGTGGTCCATGTGGAGAATTGTAATGATGCTTCGTGTACATTTCAGCCCTAAAAGTGATCAAATGAATGACGCTTTGTGACGCTTTGTCATGTTTAGAGCTGATTATTTGGTTGAAAGTTAGTTGTCGCCTGTTTTGATGGCTTATTTTGAATCAAAAATGCTGAAAGATGTCAGAATTTGCCCTATGGGGATGATAAACTATCTATCTATCTATCTATCTATCTATCTATCTATCTATCTGTCTTCTAGCTTTCTTTTATTTTTATGATTTCACACCAGGCAGACTGTTTGAACCTGCCACTTTTTCTCTTTTTCTGACTTATCCATGTAAATTTGACAGGCCCATCCATAATAAATGCTCGCAATCCCATTTTTAATTTGCCTTTAATGTTTGAAAGTGTTGCATGAGAATGGGTGTAACCAGCTTGAACTCAAAGCCATAAATTCTTGTATAGCCATGTGAACTTGTCAGCAGTGGGGTCAAAGTTTGTGCATGCAAGAAAAGCCTTCCTGGCTGACTGTAATGGTGCAGGCCTGTGCCAAGACTTACAGCCATTAGTTTAATGCACGAGTCTTCCTCTTTGTCTCTCTCTGCGGGAAGTTCTAATTCAACATGTCCCAACTCTTCTAGGATGTTCTCTGTGTGAGTAAGACAAGTCTGTAATTCCGCAGCACTGTGGTTAGGGCGGGGTAATGCTTTGGGAAAATTACCACATACTTTTTGACACCTTGTTGACGTTATATATCACACGATGCCACCTGTGTCCAGTCTCTTTGTGGTTGTTTTGCAAAAAAATTTTTAGCTTATTCTCAGTAATCTCAGGGTTAAAAGTAGATCAGGCTTAAGCCTGGGTGTTTTTTTTTTTTTTTTGGTGGTTGGTAGAGGAGGTGCTGCTGCTGTTATGATTTCATTTGTTAAGCACAAGGCTGTATCTGGCAGTTATTTTTTATGACAGAGGCGTTTTTACTACCAAATGCTAATCAAATATGAAAAGTGATGGCTAGAAGTTTCTTCAAACAAAAATAAGGCTGCTAGATTGTTTAGTCAATAATTTTAATTGCAGTTATTTAACATAATTATTCATGAACTGAACAAACATCATGCATTTACTGAACATTAAAGAAATATTATTATTATTATAATATGTACATTCACTAGCCTCTTCATCAGCTGCATCTTGCCAGTACTGGGTTGGACCCCCCCTTTGCCTTCAGACCTGAATTCATTCTTCATGGTATAGCTTCAGCACGGTGCTGAAAACATTCCTCCGAGATTTTAGTCCATGTTTGACGTGATAACGTCACAAAGTGTCTGCACATTTATCAGTTGCACGTCCATGATGAGAATCTCCCATTTCACCACATCCCAGATCTGTTGTGTTGGACTGATATTCGGTGCCTGGGGAGGACATTTGAGTACCATGAATTCATAGTAATTTTGAAGAAACCAGTTTGAGATGATTTGAACTTTGTGACATGATGTGTTCTCCAGCTGGAAGCAGCCATCAGAAGCAGGGTACACTGTGGTCATGAGGGGATGGACATGGTCAGCAATAATACTCAGGTAGGCTGTGGTGTATAAACAACGCTCAGTTGGTACTAAGAGGCCCAGAGTGTGCCGAGAAAATATCCTCCTCACTATTGCACCACCACCAGTCCGAACTATTGATACAAGGCAAGATAGATCCGTGCTTTTATGTCATTTTACACCAAATTGTGACCCTACCATCTGACTGTCACATCAGACCAGATGACAGTTTTCCAATCTCGTATTGTCCAATTTTAATGATCCCATGTGTCAGTTCTTAGCAGACGGAGGTGGCATCTGGTGTTGTCTTCTGCTGCTGTAGTCCATCTGTTTCAAGGTTCAGTGTGTTGTGCATTTAGAGATGCTCGTCTGCATATCTTGGTTATAAGGAGTTATTTGTGTAACTGTTGCCTTCCTGTCAACTAGCAGCAGTCTGGACATTCTCCTCTGACCTCTGCCATCAGGAAGACATATTTACCTGGAAAGCTGCTGCTCACTGGATATTTTCTCAGAGAGATGGCTGTGCAGGAAAATTCCATTAGATCAGCAGGTTTCTGAAAAACTCAGACCAACCCATCTGGCAGTTCCAACCATGCCACATTCAAAGCCACTTTCATCACCTTTCTTCTCCATTCTGATTCATAGTTTGAACTTCAACAGGTCACCTTGACCGGGTTTACATGATTGGCTAGTTAGATATTTGGATTAATGAGCAGTTGAACAGGTATAACTAATGAAGTGGCTGATGAGTGTATGTTTTTTGTGTATTTACCCAACCTGAACTGAGCTGAATTAAATTGGAGCAAATAAATTTGGTGAAGAACACATGTACATTTTATTCATTTTGGCCGTATTGTAATTTGTTTTACCAATTTTGTCCATTTAAATGCTTGGATCTTACAAACTTAGAAAATTAATATTTTAAGTCAAACCTGCCTTACACATACCAGAATAACTCCCCATCTCTTTCACACAGTGAAGAATACAGCTTAATGATTTAATACTGCTATCAGATCAGTACTTTGCATTTCCAGATACTCGAATACCTAACGAGAACTTTTTTGAGGAAAATGAATCCAAAATATTAATCATTTATTCACATTGTCTTGTTTTCAGAAATCAAAATTGATATTAAAAGCCTAATAATCATCCAATATATTACATTTACCAAAGTGTCAAAGAAATTTTGCTTTGCCGTCATTATTGAAACTCTCTTTGGAGCAACATTACACTTTTTCCACACATTTAACTGACTTGCTTAGCCAATCAGTTTCATTTAAATTTCAAAAAGTCTTTATATATCTTATAAATTCGTATAAATTGCTGTTTTGTGCTGTTGTGACACAAAATTACAAGTTAACATGTCTTTTCATCTGGCAACCACTATTCTCAACAGCCACTGTCTGCATAGTGTGTTTAGAGAAGAGGAAACAAAAAAAAACAAAAAAATGGGAAGTTGGTATTTGCATTAGCTCTGTAAACAAATTGTACATTTGACTGTACAAATATCTGAAGCCAGGGGGTCAGATTTTTGGTAAAGGAAGCTTTCTGGTTTCTGTTTGGCTGATAAAATTGGGGCTACAGTCATGTGTTATTAGGTTTTAGTTGCTTGCAGCTGTGTGGAGAGCAAAAGAGGGATGGATAAGTGTTTCCTACAGATTTAGACTACAGAGACAAAAGTTTTGGGCCACATTACACCTACAGGAGCTTTTATGACAACCCTTTCTAAATTCATAGGCATTAATATGAAGTTGGTGCTCCCCTTGCAGATCTAACAGCTTCCAGTCTTCTGGAAAGGCTTTGGACAAGATATTGGAGTGTGTCTGTGGGATTTTTTGCCCATTCATCCAGAATAGAGTTTGTGAGATCAAATACTGATGTAGGATGAGAGGGCCTGGCTTGCAGTCTCCATTCAAGTTCTTCCCAGAGGTGTTTGATGGGGTTGAGGTCAGGGCTTTGTGTAGGCCATTCAAGTTCTTCCACACCAAAAATGTACCTTTGGCTGCTCCCTTGTATTTTTCC
Source organism: Etroplus canarensis (assembly GCA_015106775.1). Lineage (NCBI taxonomy): Eukaryota > Metazoa > Chordata > Actinopteri > Cichliformes > Cichlidae > Etroplus > Etroplus canarensis. The sequence goes on along the minus strand of VUQH01035303.1, from coordinate 1,621 downwards.
CAAGGGGTTGCCACAGCGGATTAATCTGCACTGGTAATCTGGCAGAGGTTTTATTCTGGTTGCCCTTCCTGATGCAACCCTCCATGGTGAGAAGGGCTTGTGTCCCACGTGGAATCAAATCAGGGACCTTTTGCTTGTAAGGCAAATGTGTAAACCAATACACATGTGTGAAGAACTTAGTGGACACTATGGGTCCACTAAGTTCTTCACACCAAACTCATCTAAATATGACTTGATGGACTTTGCTTTTTGCACTGGGAATCAGTCATGCTGGAACAGAATGGTCTTCCCTAAACTGTTCCCACACAGTTGTACGTATAGAATTCCAAAATGTCTTGGTAAGCTGAAGCATTGAAATTTCCCTTCACTAAAACTAAGGGCCACGGGCCAACCCTAGAGAAAAAACCCTATAGCGTTATCCTTCCTCCACCAAACTTTACAGTCAGGCTGGTAAATTCTCCTGTCATTCACCAAACCCATTCTCATCCAACCCGAACTCATTCATCAGACTACCAGGTCGAGAAGTGTGTTTGGTCACTTCACAGAATACATTTTCTCTGCTCCAGAGTCCAGTTACGGTGTGCTTTACGCCACTCTATCTGACGCTTGGCATTGTGTTCCTAAATACTTTCACGTTGCAATAATACCACTTACAGTTAGTTGATTGTGGAATATCTGGGAAGGGGGAAATTTCATGAACGTACTTTTGACATCTTATTACAGTACCATGCTGGAATTCATTGAGCTCGTTAGAATGACTCGTTCTTTCACAAATGTTTGTAAAGGCAGATTGCATGGCTAGGTACTTGATGTTTTACACCTGTGCTAATGGGACTGAACGAAACACCTGAATTCAATGATTAAAAAGCGTGGCCTAATATTTGTCCATATAGTATATTTTCCATTTGTTACAGATCAATGAGTGTCTCTATGTGAGTTTGAATTACAACTCCAATTATAACTATAGCTGGCAATGGTAGTCCTTGTTTTGTTCTGCGGCCTCGGTGAGTTCACGTGGAACTAGATCCCCACTTATTTTAATTTATTTATTTTCTATTTTTTAAGATGCAAAGGTATGCAGTCTGTGTGTGTGTATTCAATTCAATTCAGTTTTATTTATATAGCACCAATTCACAACAAAAGTCGCCTCGAGGCACTTCACACTGTAGGGTAAAGATAAAACAGTGTTAAAAGGAAAACCCCAACAATCCGATGATCCCCTATGAGCAAGCACTTGGCAGCGGTGGGAAGGAAAAACTCCCTTTTAACAGGAAGAAACCTCCGGCAGAACCAGGCTCAGGGAGGGGCAGCCATCTGCCTCGACAGTTGGGGGTGAGGGAACAGAGAAGACAGAAAGGAGAGCAGAGAGAGGCTCAGGCTATGGGAGAGAGAAAACAACATTTAATGGCATGCAGCAGTAACTAATAAATGCATGGGGAGTGAAAACAGGTGGATAGAGTAAAAATGCCCAGCATAAGAGTCCCCCAGCAGTCTAAACCTATTGCAGCATAACTAAGCCCTAACTATAAGTTTTATCAAAAAGGAAAGTTTTAAGTCTAATCTTAAAAGTAGAGAGGGTGTCTGCTTTCCGAATACAAACTGGGAGCTGGTTCCACAGGAG
>VUQH01035299.1:0-17546 GCA_015106775.1 Etroplus canarensis | reverse complement strand
GGGGTTTTCCTTTTAACACTGTTTTATCTTTACCGTACAGTGTGAAGCGCCTCGAGGCAACTTTTGTTGTGAATTGGCGCTATATAAATAAAACTGAATTGAATTGAATTGAATAGATCTTTCCTCAGAAACTGCCTCAGGATTGGGACTGCTCCTGCAGCTTGGGTTCTGGTGAGGCTGGCTAGGGCTGCTCCTGAAGCTGGAGCACTGATGACTCTGGCTCAGGCACTGATGCTAATGGTTCTGGTTCTGGCACAGACAGCTCAGACTCTGGCCCTGAATGCTTCGACGGCAGCCTGATGACCCGTGAACTCAATGACCCTCCTCCTCGGGGCAGGAACAGGCTTGAGACACGCTGCAGCACCAGTCAGTGTTACTTCCATCACACAGAATGGCAGCAATGAGGTAGGGATATTGGGCATTCCTGAAGCAGGAACAGGCTTGCTGCTGAATATGCTCTTGTGTATTTCCAGTGCATCATGGAGAGTGTGAAGGATGTTCCAATATGGTCCTTAACTTGGACAGTATTCTCCTTCCTGACACCACTGTTAAAGAGTCAAGCTCCACACCCACGACTTTACTGGCATTGTGGATCCGTTTGTTGAGTCTGTTGATGTCTGCTACTCTCAGTCTGCTGTCCCAGCACACTACAGCATAGACGATGGCACTGGCTACCACAGACTCATAGAACATCCTGAGCATCGTCCGACAGATATTGAAGGACCTGAGTCATCTCAGAAAATAGAGATAGCTCTGGCCCTTCTTGTCGATGGCTTCTGTGTGTTTAATGGAATCCAGTTTTCTGTCAGTGTATACTCTGAGGTATTTGTAGTCCTCCACTATCTCTACTCAGACCCACTGATGGAAACAGGGGTCGCATGGTCCTTCTCATGTCCACAATCAGTTCATTGGTCTTTGGGACAAAGTTGTTTACTACAGTCCTGTTCTCTTCCTCATCACCCTCTCTGATACACCCCTCTATTGCAGGGTCATCAGAAAACTTCTGAAAGGTTCAAGTCTCTGTGCAGTAGTTAAAGTCTGAGGTGTAGACGGTGAAGAGAAAAAGAGAGAGAACAGTACCCTGCGGAGCTCTGGTGTTGCTGAGCACATTTTCTGACACACAGTCCTGCAGGTGCACATGCTGTGGCCTGCCATTCAGGAAGTCAATAATCCAGACCGCAATGGAAGTATCCACCTGCATCGCTGCCAGCATCCCACCCAGTAGAGCCAGCCTGATGGTAATGAATGCACTGGAGAAGTCAAAAAACATGACCCTCACAGTGCTCAGTGGCTTGTCCAGATTAGTGTAGGCGCGGTTGAGCAGGTAGATGATAGGGTTCTTAATTCCAAGTCAGGTCTGGTAAGCAAACTGAAGGGATTCCATTACGGGGCTGACCATGGGCAGGAGCTGGTCCAGGTGTCTCTCCAGGGTCTTCATGATGTGTAATGTAAGTGCCATGGGTCTGTAGTCCTTAGGGCCATTGGGGTGTGACGTCTTTGGCATAGACACGAGGCATGACCACTTCCACAACAAGGAGACCTTTTGCAGATGAAGGCTCATCTTGAACACATGATGCATTATTCCACAAAGCTGGTAAGCAAAAACTTTGAGGACCCTAAGAACAAAGACAAGAGACAGCTTGACAGAAGGACATAAACGCATGAGGATGACACAGAGGAAACAAATAAATATTCAAAACACAAAGAGGGACTAACAACAACTGAAGAGGTACAGAAGGATGAGGAGGACAATCAATCCAACCAAACTTTAAGGAAAAAAATCATAAACCAGTAAACGCTGAACTAGAAGTCAAATGCAATATACAGAAATAAATAGCAAGGTGCATAACTAAACTAAGAATCTAATATGAACTGGAAACGAAAAGATAAGAAAACAGATTAAGCACATAAAACACAACAAAATCCCAACTCAGAACCCATGGACCATGACATTAGGACCACTGGGTGACATTACTATCTGATGTTGTTGAGCAAGAATCTTAGTTGCATCATCTAGAATGAATACCAGGCTGTAGCATGTGAAAATGACCTCACTTGACTTTATTATGCATATTATGCACAATTAGATTTATCTCTTTAATCAATCTGTATCTGTGAGATCTGTACAAAATGTACTTTTTTGCACGATAAAAATAGGATAAATGCTTTGATAAAATTATAATCATTATCAACTAAAGAATCTGAGTAAACCCACATGCTATGACTATGCACTGGCCTCTGACACATTAATATCAAACATTAATGGTAAAACTGACCAAAACTGCTAATGATTTATTGACAAAGGCAGCATGCCAAGAAAACACATACCTAATGATCTGATAATAATCACAAACAAAGTTCACAGACATTATGTAAGAGAAGCTATGAGCTGGCTTTTATGAAAGCCAGATTTACAGAAAGTAAGAGCACTGACCACTGACACATATTGTACCATCACATAACAGCTCACAATAGAATAAGGAGCATTATTCTGTTCTGTGGTACCAGAGCCTGAAAAATTGGTCTTATTTGTTATCTGTTGTTACTACAAAAGTTTTCTTTCTGGATTCACACGACTACATTTTTGTAATTACTGGCTTGAGGAACAGTAACTTTCTGCCTCCTCACTAGCAAGGGTGGTACTTGGGCTATCATATGTACTGTACATGCTGCTGTAACTGTTGATATTGATAATCTACAAGGTTTGTCTCTTTTCTTTTTATGGGTTTGAGTAATGTGAATTCGGCTGTATCGGTCATTTTCTTGTCTTGATGCGCACCTTTTTACAGGTGTGGTAATTTATATCAAGCATAAACAGGGTTAAAACTCATCTGAATTCTGTGTCACTTTTGAAAATCATGACTGACATATGTTTCCCCTTCAGGACTTAGCCATAGAGGGGGTATGAACAATACATATGGCATCACCCATTAGCGCCTGGAGCTTCCATGTTAGTATTCTGACTGCTGCCGTGAAGTGGCCTTGTTTGGCCAAGAATGTGGGTTTAGCAAACCACATATTTGCATTGCACAGACACAGATTTGCTGTATGGACAAAAGTATTGGGCCACACTTACTCATTAAATTCAGGTGTTTCATTCAGTCCCACTGACACAGGTGTATAGACTCAGTCAGCTAGCCATGCAGTCTGCCTTTACAAACATTTGTGAAAAAAATGGGTTGTTCTAAAGAATTCACTGCATCCCAGCGTTGTACTGTAATAGTATTCCACCGATGCAACAAGTCAGCTGGTGAAATGTCTTTGTTCCTAGATATTCTACGATCAGCTATAAGTGGTATTACTGCAAAGTGGAATTGTTTAGGAAGCCCAGCAACTCAGCCACGAACTGGCAGACCACGTAAAGCGACAGAGGGGCTGCTGAGTGCTGAGGTGTATATTGCATGAAAGTCACCAACACACTGCTGAGTCAATAACTGCAGATCTCCAAACCTCTTCTGGAGTTAATATCAGCACAAAAACTGTGCGCCAGGAGCTTCATGGCATGGATTTCCACGGCCAAGCAGCTGCATGACAGTCTTTACGAGCCCAGTGCCAAGTGGCTTAAAGTTTGCCGCCACTGGTTTCTGGAGCAGTGGAAATGTGCTCTGTGGAGTGACAAATCATGCTTCTCTATCTGGCAGTGTGATAGATGAGTTGGGGTTTGATGAATGCCACTAGAATGTTACCTGTCTGACTGCTTTGTGCCAACAGTAAAGTTGGTGGAAGAGAGCCAATGCTACAGAGTTTTCATTTATTTTATTTTTTTCCTAGGGCTTGCCAGGGCCACGCAGTTCCAGTGAAGGGAAACCTTAATGCTTCAGCTTACCAAGACATTTTGGACAATTCTATTCTTTGAACATTGTGGGAACAATTTGGGGAAGCTCTTTTCTGTTTCAGCATGGCTGTGCCTCAGTGTACAAAGCAAGCTCCATACAACCATGGCTGGATGAGGTTGGTGTTTAAGAACTTAGCCAGCACCGCCCTGACCTCAACCCCGCTGAACACTTTTAGGATGAACTAGAAAGGAAATTGTGAGCCAGGCCCTCTCATCCAGCATCAGTCTGACCTCACAAATGCTCTTCTTGATGAATGGGTAAAAGTTTCCACAGAAAGACTCCAAAATCTTGTAGAAAGACTTCCCCAAAGACTGGAAGCTTTTATAGCTGCAAAGGGGGGATCAACTCCATGTTAATGCCTGTGGATTTAGATTGAAATGTCATAAAACTCCCATAGGTGTCATGTGTTGGTGGCCCAATACTTTTTTACATATAGTGTGCTTTTTAAAACTTGCTAAGATAAAGATTAATAAAATATTTTTCACCACGACAGAAGCATGGAGTTTATGAATGGGCTATCTTACATAGCAGGTCATATTATTTGTCAGATAGTTGCTTTCATAGTGTTTCAAATGGCACCAGCTCCACAGACATTGTTGAGAGGTTCAGGTCAGTGACTGGAATCGGTGGAGGTGAGCCATAACACGCCTCTGCTGGCAACAACTCCCCTTTTCAGCTCACTTGCCAATCAAGTTGGCCATGCTGCCAACTTTAAGCCTTAAAAAAAATCCAGATGGTTCGGTTATGAAAAAAAAAAATCCACTCCCTTTTCAGTTGTCATGAAAAGTGAAATCATCTACACAGACCAAAACTGTTTTTAGGTGTTTTAAAAGGATGGACCCAATTTCAGTGTGGTATATTTCTTGATAGCAATATGGGGCAATTACACAAAATTACAAATGGTTCGTTGAGGTCTTTTAAAACTCTATGCCCCGCCTTTTTATGTGGTAAACGTTTCATTCATGGGCGGTTTGTGGTTGCAGAGATATAGTGATTTCAAATCACGTCCTTCTTTTTGAAACATCCTGTATTTCTGCTGGGAGTCTCTGAGCACTGATTTGCCCTTGGAGGCAGCTTCAAGTGGCTGTCAGAGGAACTGCGGTTTTTGGCACTTTGGCTTCATTTTTCAGTCCAGGGGATCACAGCTGTGCACATTCCCAGCTTAGACCTCGCGTTACTACAAACCCATTTCCTCATCTGATGCTGATACTAGCTCAATATGCTGGGGTTCTCAGCATACTCGTTTTAGTTTAAACAAGTCCATTGTGTTTCAGAACTACTGTGCATGGGTGGGCAGATTGGGACAGGTTTATCATCTATCCACACTAACAGAGGTGTGGATAAATGTGTCACTTAGCAACGCTGTTTGACAGCACCGATGGCTTTTGTTGTCTGGATTTGGAGCAAACAAGGGTCTAAAAAAGAGGAGACAAAAGAGTGGATAGGCAGGTTTGGTTGAACCATACATGACGATAAATAAAGGGAGTTTCAAGCACCGAAGATTATTCTTGTTACTCTCTTTCTATATGCCACCTCATGAGTCACTATAACATATATACTCCTATGGTTATGTAATAAGGGCTGCAGAATATTTGAACTTTCAGACTCCAGCTCAATTCCTTCTGCTACCTTGTTATTTAGACATAAACTGTAATGTTGTCAGTTATTACCCAATAGCTCTTTGTCAACATTAGCAGAGTCTTACCTGTAAAACCAAATTCAATATCATTTTTTTTACTGTTTTTATCCTTACAGTTTTTGTTACTCTTTTCTGTGTTTTCTGTGTTTTCCCGTCTGTCTCTGTTTTTCCTGTCTGCCTTTCATGTCCCTGTTTTAGTCATTTCCTGGTTTACTTTGTTAGTTGCTTTCCTTTTAGGTTGGATTGCTTCATGTTTGTGTTTAAAGTGCCAATTTTTCTTATACAGGAGGGTTCCTGACTGAGTGAAGGGAGCTGAATGTATCTGTTTGGCAGCCATAAAAAGGTCTAAACACTTAGGAAAGGAACTTGAGTGTTTCCTTTATTACCTCCTTCTACAGAGGATACAGTGGATCCTCCTGTTTGAAAGCAGAGGGGGTAATGTCATCCAAAATTATTGAAACTCAATCAACAAAAGTGCCCAAGTGGCACAGATTGTGTAAATGTTTATTAAAAGGGTATTTTCCATTGAATGCCATGACCTATTGATACAATTTGAATTTTTAACACCAGGCTTTTAAACCATGGCCACTAACATATTTTATATACAAAAACACAGGGAGCTCATTTCAGTAATAACCAGCACAATAATAACCAGTATTCTTCAAGAGCAGTGCAGATTGGCAGCATAAAAATGTGCAGGCCTGATGAAGGAGAGTGAGGGAGTGAGTAATATACTCCCCAAAAATAATAAATATCATGAGGCCAATGGCAGAGAAGGCTGAAGGACAATCCATATGTTTCTGATATAAGGGAATACTCTTCTGTGGGATCTCAAGGACTGAGACTTGGTAGAGAGCAGGATTTATCCAGAGCTGAGCTGCACTGCTGCAAAATATTCCACTGCATGAACCTGAAAGTAACGGATGACCCATACTATGTGCAAAATAACACAAAACAATGTTCACCATCAGATCCCGAGCCTTCCGTGCATTAATGAAGATACTGTTGCTGTACCATGTGTGTCAATGAGCTCACATTCCGTCTTTTTCCCATCAGTCTCATATTTTAACATTCAGACATTAATCTACTGGCTAACACGGTTCCATTAATAGCTGAATACTGACATTTTATTTTGGTATGTAACGATCATGATCTGGGGGTTTTGTCATGTTTAGTATGTTTATTTTATATTGGACTGAGTGTCCCTGTAGTGTAGTGGTTTACACATTCACCTTCCAAGTAAAAGGTCCTTGGTTAGATCCCAGACGGGGACACAAACCCCTCTCAGCATGGAAGGTTGTGTCGAGAATGGCAGCTGGCATAAAACCTCTGCCAGATTATCAATGTAGATTAATCTACTGTGGTCACCCTTTGGGGAGAATACAGGGGAGCAGCTGAAGGTACATTGTATTTTGGACTATTTGTGGCTTTTTTTCTTCTTGTTTCTTTTAGTTTTTTGTGTTTCAGGTTCAGTAAGTTATGGTTTAGTTAGTCCCCTGAGTTTGTGGTATTTTTGTTATTTCACTATGTGTTTTGGGGGCGGCAATAGCTCAGTGTGTCAGAGGACACATTTGGGAGCCGGAGAGTTGCTGAGGGCCACCAGCTCAAGACCTGCCCGGACCTGGACCCAGTGGCCATCCAAGACCTGCCAGCTCAAGACCCTGCCTCGGACCCATATGTGGAGGTGGACCAGGCCAAAAAGACATCACCACCTGAGCATTGCAGAGGTGCCCTTGAGCAAGGTACCGAACCCCCCCCCACATTTCTCAAAATGACAGCCTTGCTTGCCGACCTCCCTCACTGCATGCTGCATGGAATACTGTGTGTGTGCATTCAATCTGTAAAGAGTGTTGGCAATTCAAATTTTCCCAGCTGGGGATTAATAAAGTTGTTTGTTTGTGTTCCCTGAGTGTTGTCTTCTAATCTCTCTGTGTAGTTTTGCGTATTTCCTGTTTTATTTTGATGGTCCTCTTGTGCTTTTGCTTCCTGTCTCCCCTGATTCCCTGATTGTTCCCCCCAGTGCTCCTCTGCCTCCTGGTTCTTGTTAGTCATCAGTCTGAGTATATATGGTCCAGCCTAGCAGACCTAGTCCTTGTTACAGTGTTTGTTTCTTAACCTTTGTGTCTCTTGAAATTCCCGAAATCTGGGTTTGTCCTCTGAGTTCCTGTTTAAATAAATGTGCTTTGAGTTGCTACCGTTGTGATGGAAATTCTTAAATAAGGAGTCTCGATGAGAAAAGGTCCACTGCTGCAGCTTTATTCGATATTTGTGTACACAAGGAGGACAACAGAGACGTGTAATCTGAGGATGCCCTACTGACTATGCCCCCTGGTTCCCCTTAAATAGGAATCCAGGGGGTGGATCTCGAGCATGAAGAGACAACAATACACTTCCTTCACAGCCGGAGGAAGATCTTATTATCTTTACAATTCACAGCAGGGGGAGAGGTCTTCAGGTATTGTAGCCCAGACTTGGTGTCTGCGAGTTCAGCTGGGGATCCTGTACCATGCTTTGATAAGCATTTTTTTATGACCCAGCGATGCTCACCATGTGGTCATCATCACTTGAGCATTATCAGGCCTTATGAGGCTGACTGGAGGATGTGAGGTCTCATAGCTTTTACAAGTCCTGCAATGCTTTTCTTCTTTAACATCAACAGGGGAAAGGTCATACCAACTTGGGAGAAATTATACTTATTGTAATAAAATTGCAGAGAACATAATTTTCATCACACCGTCTGCCAGTGAGTCCTAATTTGGGTCCTCATTTGTTCCTGCCGCTGAGAAATATGACAGAAACAGGTCCTATACCAGAGAGAGAGAGAAAACAAATTCACTTGGTGTTTGCAGTTCAGTTCTGCTCTGTTTCATGAGAAATACCAGTGTTCCTGAGGAGCAGGAATATGTGGGGCTCAGCAGGTTGAGCACTGAGTAAAAAGTTACAGGACAGAACCAAAGTTTTGAACCATCCACCTGCTTCAACTACACGCTCACTCTGGTGTTATTCCACCCCCTCATCCCAAATATGCAACTATCACAGTCATATTAGGTGCAAAACAAGACGAGTTTTCCGGTGTTTAAATTTACAGTAAAATGGTTCATTTAAATACTCTTCTCTTGCTCTGAAAGGTAAACTCTGAGAAATACACAATCAAATTCCTTCCTTAGTAACGAAGTGATATTTTCCACTGGCTGTTCTGGTTTATGTGTCTGCATAAAAACATGGTAAGAACACACTGGGTGAAGCATGATGTGCATTTTGTAGTCTATCTTCTGGACAAGTCCTTAATAGCTTTGCTTCACATATTTCCCTGACCTCACTACGTTTCCCATCCAGGTCAAGGAAGAGCACTTAGGAAAAGGAAATGGACTATTCAAACTTTGAACTATTCAAACACACCTAAGGTCTCTTTTTTCTTGCTTTCCGGTGGTCTGTTTATGTATGTGTTGTTTTGATATGATGTATTTTTAGTTTCATTTGAGGAACTTTTTTCTCTGCGTGGGAAAAACATCCATTTTCTACCACTCATCACACTCAGGGAGGTGCTGCAGCTTATCCCAGCTGTCATAGGGCAAACGGTGGGGTACACCCTGGACAGGTCACCAGTCCATCGCAGAGCCAACACAGAGAGACAACCATTCACGTCACTTTAGAATCGCCAATTAATCTAACCCCTTTGCATGTCTTTGGACTGTGGGACTGTGGACTGTCCACGCATGCACGGGGAGAACACGCAAGCTCCATGCAGGGGGGGCCTAGGTTGGCGGGCTCCTGGATTCAAACCCAGACCTCCTTGCTGTGAGGTGACAGTGCTAACCACCACACCACCGTGCTGCCCTGCAGGAAAACAAAAGTGCAAAAAATAACTGAAAAAATGTGACCATCACAAGCTCACATTTGTAATCAGTAGCTTCCATACTGTAGAAATAACTTTAATCAGACATGGCTTTTATGCAGAAAAATCTTGAGCGCCCTTCAAGTGGAAAAATGCCAGAAAATAGCCTCATCATGAGAAGTAAAAAAACCATAAAGAGACAGAAGAGAAGGATAAGGGGGTGAAAGAAAAAAGTGCACTTCAGACTTTGAAATGATAGTGTGTTAATCAGATATGCGCAGAGCAGTGTGAGAAAGTTCAAATGCAAGAATGAGCGTAAAATACAGCAAAACTGGACGAAAGGAGGGGGAAGAAAGGTTAGAAATATACAAAAAAAGTATTAAGGATCAACTGAGGTGGACCAGAAACAGGGGAATAATAATTTGTTTTAAAAACTGGCTTGTGTGTGTGATGTATTCCACATTGCCTAAATTTTAACATTCCCTCACATAAATATCTTTAATCTTCCACTTACTGTAAATGCAGGCAGCCAGCCAGCATCTATAGAGACTCTGAGCTGCTGAAGCCTGCAGAGACAAAGACAGCTGACAGAAGCACGCATGTCAGTCTCCGAGTCACAGCCAACCAGGTGGGAGTTAAACTGGAGAAGTCTTTGCTCAGACTGGTTTCCACAGCTTTTGTTCATGATGTCCTGTGAGTGGGAGCTCTATAGAGATACAGAAACTTTCTATTTGTTTGTGAAGTCGGATGACTGAGTAAGCGCTGTGTGTGAGGAGCCGTAATGCACAACCACAATAGAAGACAATTCTTAATCAATTAAAGACAAGTGAAATGGCCCTTTGCGTGCCTCGCTAATTAAAGGATTGTGAACTTTAGGCCTTGAGGGAAAATTGCAGGGGAAGGTATGTCAAGATTTTCTGCTGTGTGAGGTGAAATGGACATGTGCAGGCAGCAATAAAATAAAATGTATGTACAAATGATGAGGCTGCCTGAAAATTATGAGATTCTTAAGTTATCTCCAGTATCTTCACAATCCACTGACAGTTCCCTGTAATACACAGTTAGGTCCATGGGAATTTGGACAATGACACTTTTCTCCCCTCTTTACACCACCACTGTAAATTTTAAATCAAACTTAAAGTGCAGACTTTAAGGGGTCTAACGAAACTGCACTAACTGTTTAAGAGTTACAGTCATTTTTATACATAGCCTCCCATTTTCAGGATTCATGTTGTGCGTAGAGTTGCTGAAAAGCTGAAAAAGCTAAAACTGCAAAACAGGGCAGGAAACACAGGAAGCTGTAGCAACAATGAACTAAAGAGAGGCAGGAGTATAAAAAGACAGAGACTAATGAGCAAGTGCATAGAAACTACAGAACCATTTTTCTTCAGCTACTCCCTTATATTCTGAAGAGCTTTCCAAAGCAGATTAATCTGCATTGGTAATTTGGCAGTTTACACCGGATGCCCTTCCTGACACAGCCCTCCATGGTTGTGCCCCCACCTGGAATCAAACAAGGGGCCTTTCACCTGCAAGACGAATGTATAAACCACTACACTACAGGGACACTACAAATCTCAAAAACATATAAAACTTTAATAGAAACATCCAGGGCCATGACATAGACTTACAAAGCAGCGATAGCTTAGCTTGGTAATCAGACTCATTTCCACCTCAGCTCACTTCATTCAACTTGTTTTAAATATAGAACAAGAGGTGGTGATTCACTGGGCTAGGAAGGGCCCGTCCTTTTCAGTCCCACATGCACATAACTGACTTCTGTTATAAAACACAACACACGCTCACACACACACACACACACACCTACACACACACACACACACACACACACACACACACACAGAGAAAGTATCGTCTTAAAGAAGTGGTTCAACCTTTTGTAAAGAACTGAATCAACAAAGCTAGTCTTAAAACATTAACTGTATTAGCAACCACTCTATGAAATGATGGGTTGGGAATGATTCAGCATAAAGCTGAGTAATTATTATGTAACTTTGCAGACTCTAGCTGGCAGCCTGTGAAAATACAGTTAAAAGTTCATGAGTGGGTGTCTCTAATCACCTGGAAGTAAACAGTAATAAAAAAAGACTACAAATAATCTGATTTTAAATGTAAACATTTCATTCATGCATTGTAGGAGTCTTAGATTCCACCCATATACCTGTCTGTGGAGAGAGTCTGCCGAAACCTCAAACTAACATGGGATCAACTTTTGATTTTATTAAATGGATTTAAGTAACGGACAGAATTCCTAGATGTCGGCAACAGATAGAGGGTGTTGAGATCTAGCCTCTGCTTTTTGCAGATGATGTGGCCCTGTTCGGTTCATCGAACGATGACCTCCAGCTCGCACTGCGCCATTCTGCAGAAAAGTATGACGTGGCTGGGATGAGATTTAGCACCTCCAAGTCTGTGGCCATGGCTCTCGTCTGGAAAAGGGTGAAGCGCCCGCTCTGGGTTGGGAAGTGGATTAGTTTAATTATCTTGGGTCTTGTTCTTCCCATTCAGCTGACTCCTCAGGACCTGCCTTAATATACAATGTATAATTTTTTTTTCATTTAATTTTCAGTTTTAGTTAGTTTTATTCATGCAATTTTGGTCCCCCATAACCTACACAAACCAAAATAAGACCCAGACTGTGACCTTCAGCTGAGAGGAAGTTAATCTGGATGATCAAAAACAACCCAGAAGACACCAACTCACAATCCTGATATGAACTAGAAGCTTCGAGAATATCAGTGTCTACTATCAAGGAAGCTTTACGTTATCATAATTACCCAAGATATGATTGGAGGGGTAAAGGTGAGTCATTCAATCCCGGGAACACGATACCAGCTGTAAAGTACGGTAGTGGTAGCACCGTGCTGTTTGTTGCCAGTGGTAGTGGCAATTATTTAACACAACCTCCAAATATCAAAACTTGGATGTAATTAGGTATTTCAGCGGGGCAATGACCCTGGCTCGTTGAAGGCTTCCAACAGCATCTGATCAAGGTACAACTTTTTAAAGTTAGTTATTTACGCTGTTTGTTCTTTTATTCACTCAGTGTTTATTCCAGAAAAGCCAAAATAAATCAACTTTTTGTACCTTTTTTTGTTTTTTACATGTAAAGATGTGTGTTGTAAAATCATTCTAGTCAAGAAAAGAAGAGCTCAGAAATAACTGAAGGCTCGACATTGCTTTGACATGTCTGTCTGCATTGCAAGAATGTAGAAATTTGTGATGAAATGAACTGAAATAAAAGATTAATATGGAAAACTTCTGTATGGCTACAATATTAGGAAACGAATTTGGTCATCTCAGTCATCTTAAATTCTGCCAAGCAGCCAGCTTATGAAGTTCTGCTGAGCAAGGCACCGAGGGTCTGCATCTGGTAATCCCAGCAGACCTCATAATGCTGTTTCAGCCCTGACAGAAAAGCGCTACATCACAGCCAATCAAGTCAGCCCCTCTGCACAAAGACAAATGTATTACATAAGCCTATTTATGTAATATTTTAATCCATTTATCAACAAACTCCTCTGTCGATAAGAGGGCATGAACCCGACTGAGGCTGGAATGAAGCGAGAGGGAGGGAGGGAGTGGGCTCCAACAGGGTCAGGGGTCAATTCGGCCTGTAGTTTAAGTAAAGCCTCAACAACACAGATTTAATCCTGTTCATTTTCTGGAGCATGTCTATGTCAACATCTGCAATTTGTTTGCCCAATTTGAAAAGTTGTTGCTCCAGCAAAAAACTCAAAAGAGTTCACCTGGCTGAGCAGGCAAACCATGTACGGGAGACTGTTGTCCTGCTGCAGGGGCCTGAGTTTGAGTCTATGCCTGATCATTTCCTGTGTGTTTTACCCCTACCCTTTTTGTGTGGTCTAATCTAAATTAACAAAAAAAAAGGATGCGTGGAGGGTAATCCTTGTGAATTGTAAAAACATAACCAGCTTCTTAAAAGTGTCTTGTCGTAACGGGAGGGCTGGATCGGACTGAAACACCAACACTTGCTAGCCCATTAGGTAGTCATACCATGAATCAGGCCCTGCTTTATCATCAATTTTACTCTAAATGGGACCATAATTTGTTACCTCAACTTCATTATATATTGAAAAAGACTTAAACAAGGTAATGAGGCCATAAACTCATTAAGAAAATGTTTACTGAGGTCATAAATAAAGTAGGAACTAGAGTCATTTTCTCATAGACTCCTACACATTTCGTATACACAATTTTTGCAAATAAGAGTCGTCCCCTGCTGGCCATTAAAATAATGCAGGTTTAAGGCGCTTCTGCATTGGCTTCAACTTTTCAGATCCAAAAGCTATGTCAACTTTTATGTTGTCCTCAAGGTAAGACTGAGCAACAAAAATACCAATAAATAAATAACTATACAGAGCTAAATTATAATTTTCATACACAGACAGTGCTGTGCAAAAGTCTCAAGCCGCCCCTCATTTCTTTATGCTTTCAACTAAAGACACGGGAACAAATTATGCATTTTTGTAACAGACTGTTAGCAATAAAGTCAAGTTTATTTATGTAGCGCATTTTTTAAATAACTTCAGTTGACCAAAGTGTTTCACATCAGTTAAAATGGGAAACTAAACATTAAAAAGCAAACACATTTACACTATTAATACATAAAATAAGTAAAAGGATACGAACAATAAAATCAAAATAAGACTGATTATAAGATATAAAAAGTATAAAATTAAAATTAAAAAAAGCTAAAATGACCAAAATAGCTTGTCTAGCTGGGGTTCAATACCAAAGTAAAGAGACGAGTTTCCTGGAGTGATTTAAAATGTTCTAAAGACTATGCAGCTCTAACCTGATAAGGCAGATTTTTCCACAGTTTGGGTCCCACTACAGAAAAGGCGCTATCCACAAGTTTTGAGTGGAGCTCTGGCAACAGCCAGAAACAGCTGGTCAGCTGACCTCAGTGCTCTGGGTGGCCAGTGAGGCTTAAGGAGCTCTGCCAGATAAGAAGGCACTAGGCCATTCGAGTATTTAAAACCAATTAGTAAAATTTTAAATTAAATTCTAAAATTAATAGCAAGCCAATGCAGTGATTCAAGAACTGGAGTTATGTGGTCATGTTTTTTCTTCCCAGTCAGTGAGCGTGTGGCAGCAGTTTTATAAGTGTTTTACAGCTGACTGGTCGAGATCAACATATAAAGAATTACAATACTCAAGGTGCGATGTAATAAAGGTATGAATTATCCCCTCTAAAACATTTTTAGGGAGGCAGGCCTTGACCTTTGCTAAAAGTCTCAATTGAAAAAAGCTTGTTTTGACCACAGAGCTAATTTGTCTTAATTTCAAGTCACTATCAAAAAATAACACCCAGATTTGTGGCAGACAAGTTACATTACAGTTGTAACTAACACTGCCCATAGCACTGTCATAGTCATCTAGAAGGTTCTGTTGCCCAAATAAAATAATTTCAGTTTTCTTCTTGTTTAAACTTAGAAAGTTTACATCATCCAAGCCTGAACATCCTTAATACAGTTTAAAAGAGACTGAGATGAGACACAAGCACAGTGCCTAAAATACTGTTTAAAACTGGTTCTTTGCTAAGCTGTCTTTCATGTGTGGACCCAATACTAGTTTAACCATTGTATTTGGCGCCTTTTTTTGGAAAACTATTGCTCAGGATCGCTTTTAAAAATGTCTGGCTCCTTGGGAGCAAAATATAAAGAAATGAAGGGTTGCTTAAGACTTATGCACAGTACTGTATGAGAACCTTAAACTGTATTTATAAAACGTAGCCAGGTGAAGCCTGTTTTTGTGATGCGCGACTTGACTTTCTTCATAATTGTTATTTATTATTTGTGTGCATGTGTCAGTGCTGCATAAATCCTGTCCTTTAATGTGTGATTAAATCTGGCTTCAGGTGGAACTTACAGGATATGTCTTATATAAAGAGCCTTCAGTGAAACAGGTGGGGGGGAAATAGTTAAATGCACCTGGAAACTATACATTTAACAAATTCCACATCTTTTTTATACTACAAACACAAATTTTGTCTCAGACATCTTACAATGTGACCCCACTCATGTGCGATAGAGAACCAGGCTCGTGTAAAATGTCTTACGTGGCATTTCTCATGCATTGCTGTTTTCTTTGGTCTACGTGATGTTTAAAAACTCATTCGGTGTCTGAGCATCACTGTACCTCGCTGTGTCTCTGTCTGCTCCTGGGAGCAGAAGAGGAATGCTTTGTGTACTTTTAACCCTTCACAGGCCCTTTTGTCTCGCTCTGAGCTGTTCATTCTCTGCCTGTGATCTGTGCTGTTGAAAGCAGATCCGGGTGACATCGGCGCCCACAGGCAGACAATGGAAGGCATCCTGGTGAGGATTACGCTGTGACTCACAGGGCAACGCTCAGTTTTCAAACTGCTTCTTTAAACTCGCGCTGCACCTCTTTCACACAGAAAACAGTCCAAGCAGCTTATTTTAACCCTGAATCATTTCCTACTGTTTTCTCCGAATGGTAACATGACTAGTCACAGATAAACTGCAGGAAGACAAGTAGTCAAATACTCCCATGATCCATATCAGTCAATGCACGTCACCATTTCCAGTAAATTCACTGGTGTAACCCTTGTCGGTAACTATGTAGGAATCATTGCATGTAGGGGACTCAAACTCAGGTTCACTAGAGGCCATCCTGAGGAATGAGAATCCCACTGGGGTTAATGTAGTTTACTCACATGATTTTAGTGAAAATGCATGCACCTCATAGCTTTCTCTTGTGCAGTTTGGTCGACAAGAAGTCAGAAAGTTGCTTAGCCATTTTAGTCTGCCAAAATACTTTTTGATAACAGCTACACATAAACATGAAACTTGGCTTGACAGTGCCATCACTTTGAGATTTGGCTTGAAGACACTTATCATTGATCTGCAGCATTATTCTTTTGTTTTACAATTTCCCCCTGGGATTACTACAGTATTCTGATTTTCAGTTCAGTTTTGTGGCTCTATATCTCTGGTGTTAAGTGGATTCAATCATCAAAATGCAATACAAATGATGCTCTTAAAACACAGAAATAATTGCACATTGAAGGAAAAAAACAGGCCTCTTGCAGAAGTTGGTTAAGGTGTACGCTGCTCGGTCACGTGTGAAATTGTCTGCCTTTATCTTTAATATCAGTTTTCCTTGGGAGCATGCAGGAGCAACAAAGGTGCGGCAGTCTGTTTAGCACATGCACAGGACATGTGTTGTTCTGCAGGCCACAGCTAAAACTATGCAGACAAAAAATGAAGTGATATGCAGGCTGGATTATAATTTGTAAACAGGCAAAATTTGGCCCACCGGCATTGAGCTTATATAAATATGATTTATATATATGAGTTTATATATAGAAATTATCTGTCAGGGATCAGCGCTGAGCACCTTCTTGTTTGCAGTGGTAATGGAGAGGTTGAGAGGTAAGGTCAGGCAGGAGTCTCCATTGACTATGATGTTCACAGACGACATTGTGATCTGTAGGGAGAGCAGGGAGCACATGGAAGAGAAGCTGGAGAGGTGGAGGTATGCACTGGAGAGAAGAGGAATGAAAGTCAGTAGAAGCGACAGAGTACTTGTGTGAAGAGAGGGAGGCAGGTGGAACGATGAAGATGCAAGGAGTAGAGGTAGTGAAGGTGGATGAGTTTCAATAGCTGTGGTCAACCATCTAAAGCAACGGACAGAGCACAAGAGTGGTGACCAACAGAGTGCAGTTTAAATAAATCCAACAGGACATGAGATGTTTCTGTTAAAACTGGGATGGGACAGTCAGTGGCTGTGTTTATGAATACTGGGGTGATGGTGACTTTATTCATTTTTATTACGAAACAACATTTTTTTCCACTGTGCTTGGACTTCTCTTTTTGGAAACAACCTCTTCAGCTCTGGGGAAAACCCTTTCACATGGCCAGCCGGCAAAACGCCAGCATGAATACTAACTGCAAAGTGACCTGGGATCCTTTGCACTTCATATCTTCTTCTTCTTCTTCTTCTTTCGGCTGCTCCCGTTAGGGGTCGCCACAGCGGATCATCTGCCTCCATCTCACCCTATCCCCTGCATCCTCTTCCCTCACACCCACCCTCTGCATGTCCTCCTTCACTACATCCATCAATCTTCTCTGTGGTCTTCCTCTTCTCCTCCTGCCTGGCAGCTCCATCTTCAACATCCTTTGTCCAATATATCCACTATCCCTCCTCTGAACATGTCCAAACCATCTCA
>VUQH01035298.1:16011-32812 GCA_015106775.1 Etroplus canarensis | reverse complement strand
TACTTTTCCTTCTCTCTCTCTGCCTCCTAACACACTTTTCCCCTCTCCCCCTCGTTGGTCTTCGACCAACAGTAGCATAGTTTCCACTGGCACCCTGTTGGCTGATAGCACCGGAGGCGGTCGTTGTTAACCCGGGCTGCGACCGACCCGGTATGGAAGTCATGTTATGAATCCGCATATTTGATTTGGCAAAGTTTTTTACGCCGGATGCCCTTCCTGATGCAATCCTCACCATTTACCTGGGCTTGGGACCGGCACTAGGACTACACTGGCTTGTGGGCCCCTGTGGCTGGTTTAATGCAAAATATTGTTATACAATGCTGTATTGATTTTCCATTTTTCCCCCACTGCTAGCAAATAGTGAGGAATTTTTTATACAAACATATTTACAGCTGCTACTTATTATTTCTGGCTGCTATAGGTTAATTAATGCATATGGAGCAGTAGTAAACACTGATCAGGCATAACATTATGACCACCTGCCTAATATTGTGTTGGTCCCCCTTTTGCTGCCAAAACAGCCCTGATCCGTCGAGGCATTAACTCCACTGGTTCACCACTGCAGACCAGGAACGCCCCACAACAGCTGCAGTTTTGGAGATGCTCTGACCCAGTCATTTAGCCATTACAATGTGGTCCTTGTCAAACTTGATCAAATCCTTACACTTGCCCATTTGTACTGCTTCTGTTACATCAACTTTGAGGACAAACTGTTCACTTGTTGCCTCATGCATCCCACCCATTAACAGTTGTCATAATGAAGAGATATTCAGTGTTATTCACTTCACTTATCAGTGGTCATAATGTTATGCCTGATTGGTGTATTTTTGACATTTCAGCTCTAGAACCTGCAGCCATACCTGCCAGGATGGATTTTGCACTTGATATCCACCAGGGGTAGCTGATGTATCAGACTCCAGGTTTTATTTTGCTTTTCATCCTGATAACCTAAAGGGAAAATCCACTAAACTAGAAGGTACAGCTGTGGTTTTTGGGATCAAATATTTGAGCTGGAAATTAGAATATCAAGGATAAAATGGAAAGTTTTGGGATGTAGTCAAAGTCAGCTACAATGTGTACTCTTGAAGTATAGGCCTAAAAATGTTTTTACATGACTCTCAGCTTTGAAACAGAAACAGTCTCAATAAAACTAACTGAAGACACATTTAGAGTTTAGTTTACTACCTGATTTGTTGCCTCTGTGTGATTTTCACTGCAGTGTT
The DNA here is from genome assembly GCA_015106775.1 of Etroplus canarensis. Taxonomy (NCBI): domain Eukaryota; kingdom Metazoa; phylum Chordata; class Actinopteri; order Cichliformes; family Cichlidae; genus Etroplus; species Etroplus canarensis. The sequence continues at coordinate 31,589 of VUQH01035298.1, read as the reverse complement.
TTGTGTTTTTTGTTTTTGTAATAGGTAACGAAAAGGCTCAAAAAGAAAAGAGCTTTGAGTCAAACAGTACTAGATCGCTTTGACCACCAGTACAGTGAGGAACTTGGTGAATTGTGGCTAAATGCAAGGTAAATTTAATCTAAAATAATAATTGTATTTTACACATGGACATTAAATCTAACCTTTCCTCACTGAGATTAATTTTTCCTGTAGGGCTGTGCTCCTGGACCCTTACTCTTGGCAGTATGGTGTCATGCTCAATCGCTTCACTGAGGTGACAGACATCACACAGATTCTTAAAGCCCAGGGCTTTTCCACATTGCTGCCACAAACAGATGTCTCAGTGTTGCTTTGTAATGGTCCTGCAACGGTGTTAAAGTCTAAATACCAAGAAGGAAAAGATACTCTGTCGTCATCTCTCTGCATCTCCAAGTGCTCTCCTGATGATCCGCAGCCTGACAACAGCTCTTTTGCGCTCAGTCAGGACTCTCAATCAGAGCATCCCATTAGTTTTCCTCCTCCTTCATTACAGTGCTACATCCACACATGTCCACTGCGATTTCCCTCTCAGGCTCACAGACCTGGCCAGCTGAAGCAGTACTATCTTCTCAATGCTGCATCCCTGCTTCCAGTGCTGGCTTTGCAAGTCAAAGATGGGGAGAAGGTTTTGGATCTTTGCTCTGCTCCTGGGGGAAAAGCCTTAGCCATAATGCAAAGTGCCAGCCCAGGTAAAAGAGACATTTTTAGAGGATTTTATTTGATTTTATTGATACTTAATCGGATTAAAACAGCCCCAAATGACTTAATATATTAGTAAAGGGATGTTGGGAGTGTGTTATGTTTTCCCCAGAATAGGTATATTTAGAACTTTAAAAAGAAAAAACATTTGAAAGCTGTTGGGTTTGCTTTTGAATATGAAATGCACTTTTTGCATCCAAGATGCTGTAGATGATTCTAAAGAATATTTTTGTCTCCTGCAAATAAGCTATTTGCATTGAATACTATAATCAGTAATGTTGCCCTGTGCTATGTTCCAGCACTTCTCTGCTGTAATGAACCAGATCTTCACAGGCGGGACTGGCTTGCCAAAACCCTGGAGTCTTTTCTGCCTCACTCACTAAACAGCAGAGTGATTGTGTCTGCACAGGATGGACGGTCTTTTGGGCAGGGTGAAGCTGGTTTATATGACAAGGTGGGCAAAGAAATCCTATTATGTGATTTTGTCCAGTAAAATAGGGTGACACTACTTTTTTCAAGGCCACAGTTACAAACAAATGAGGACAGCAAGCCTTTGAACAGAAGCTAATAAACCCAGCAGAGAAAAAGAAAACTGTTTATTCAAACTAGGAGCCAAGCAAAGACAGATAACTGGGAAGAATCAAAGAACTCCAAGTGACTCATACTGGAACAAAATATTGAAAAAAAGGAAAAGAATTGAAAAGGGTTAGAGTAAGGTACTGAAAAAAGAAAGACTGAAAGGTAATAGAGTAGAAACAAAATGTAGGGAAAATGTATTGTGTATGTGTAAAAGCTGAAGACAAGTTTGTGAGAAGGGTCACAGCTGAGATGTAAAAACTTGGAAGCGTTCATTTTATTAAAATGGTAATGATGTAATTTTTTGGAGGGAAATTCATTGTCTGCCATAACTTACCAAAATGTGTCTCTTGGTGATTCAGGCGTGGTGGGTAAACATTTACTTAGATTATTTTATAGACCTGCAGCATTTTTCTTTTTCTTTAAATTTTCTTACTCCATAATTTCTCCTTTTTGGCCTGCTATTGTGGTATTGTGACTATTCACGATTCATTCTCTTAATATCATAGGTTTTAGTTGATGCTCCATGTTCTAATGACAGGAGCTGGCTGTATTCATGCAACAGCCAGCAGGGGGAACAGAGACTGAGGGAAAGAGCCAGACTGCCTGCGCTTCAGGCACAGCTGCTTAGGTAAGCCTCATCCCTGACACAGGAAATGTCTGCTTATGTGTTTGCCATCTGGTACTCAACTATATCTACAGGTTCAGAAGTAAGAATGCACTGTCATCATGGGCATCCAATTAAAATACACTGAAAGAATGAAACCATGACACCACAAACCACAAGTGAATATAAATACACACATGATCTGCTAAATCTGAAAAATAACAAAAAAAAATTTAGTCCAAAATGGTCATTGTAAAACAGATAATAAACAAAGTTTATGGTTCACCTAGCATAAACATAGACCAAGAAATAAAGAGTAACAAATTTGACTTAGCAGAACTGCTGTGGCAGTAGTTAGAGAAGTGATCATGTAATCAAGGAAATTGAGGGGTGACAAAGGATGTAAATGAGCCAGTCAGTGATAAGGAAATTAAGTGATCTATCCATTTTTGTAACTGCTTATTCAATTCTGGATCACACCTACAACCAGTTCAGAATGAACATTTAACCTAACATGTAGGTCTTTGGGCTGTGGGAGGAAACCAGAGTACCCAGAGAGGACTCATGCAGGCACAGGGAGAACATGCCAACTCCACACAGAAAGGCCCTAGCAAACCGGTGGATTTAAACTCACTAAACACTGCACCACTATGCCACCCAGGGGATGGCAAGGAATCTTCACTAAAATTGCAAACCTTCTATAAAATAGAGTTCATAGAAAGCATCATTGTATCTGTTCAACATGTGAATCTTGAAGAGCTGAAAATAGAATCAGATGGAAGCTGTAGCACTGAGTAATCACACTGCATTTGACTTAATCTGACTGATTTACTGACTGTTCATTTGTTCAAATAACAGCAAAATTGTTTCGCTGCGTTAAGGGAGAAGAAAGTTGACAGGGACAATATAGGCTGAGAATCTTTGTTTTATGTCACACCTTCTGTCTTTCCTTTGTTTCTCATCTGGCTCTTTACTACTTGCCATCATCATGGTTGAAGTGAGTATAAAATCAGTGTAGTTTAGGTTTAAAGTCTGGTCATGAAGTGGAATATCTGTCTACTGATTACAGGTCTGCACTGCTGGCAGTGTGTCCGGGAGGTACTGTGGTCTATTCAACCTGCACTCTGTCCAGCTTTGAGAACTTTGCTGTGGTTGAGACTGTGCTGAAGGACTTTCCCAAGGCTGAACCTGAAGACCTGTGGGAGGAGATTGCCATTCCTTTATCAAAGTACTTTACATTCAGTTCTTACCCTGGTCATGGACAGACAACTCAGGCGCCATCCCTGCAGACACAAGACTCTTCTGTGTCCTCTTATCACCACAGACTCGGCATTCTAGTAGTCCCTCAGCCTGGCAAAACATGGGGGCCCATGTTTTTGTCTCGGATTAGAAAAAGAAAATAGTGTGTGTCTTACTCTGCAGAGAAGATATGTGAAATGACACAGCAAAACGTACACATTATCTTCATGCAAAGCAGCAGATTTAGAATTCAGATTGAACACATTGCAAATCTGCACAATGCCAACCTGTGCCACTTATGCAAGAGGAAGGCAACAGCAGTTATAAACACATCAGTGTCAAAACAAACAGGTTTAAGAAAAGTCATAAATGTTTCTGTTTTAACACTGCAACACCAACCATCTGCTAAACTATGAGTGTTGCAGCTACAGTTTTTGTTGTTTGTGCCTGCTGGCTTCTGTGTGTGGGTGTGTTGCAAGAGATTTAAGCAAATAAAAATAGAACATTGCTCACATCAGTTAAACTCACCTCTAGAAATCTGCATCAAAGACAGACCTTAGACGTGCTTAACTCATATGATCAATATTTAATAACAATTTGTGTATAAAATGACAATGAGAAAGTAATACGAAAGAGGCCACTTGATCATTTAGAGAATTCTTACCTAGGTCTGTGGCTCCCCTGGACTTAAAGAAAGCACTTTATTGCCAATTTCAGCCCTTTGTTTACATCTTCCGCCTGCAGCTTTATTGTCTTGGTTCACTTTCACTGATTTTATAGCATCAGCAAAATGATCTAATTGAAGCATTTAGAAGCAACAGAGGTGGATATTTAAGTTTGAAGACCCCTAATACGCATCAAAAGAAGAACAAATATTAGACTTGGAGATTTTGTAGTTAGCCAGAAACAGAACTCCAAATGAATAGTTTTGCTCCAAATATGTAAATTAGCAGCAGTTTGCTAACAAATTTACTGCATCAAATAAAAAGCAAATATGTTTGTGTTTCCCAGTGGCTAGTAAAGTGTTTTATTGCATATTTTACATTGCAGGTTTAACTGTTTTATTTTGACCTCTGTAACCAACCCATTTTTATATGTTGAATACATCTGTTATTTTTTACTTATTGTTTATTTCTGCATCCACCTTCTTTCCCTTCTGAATATAATCAGGACAGCCAACTTGGTTCAGAGGACATCAATGGCATCAGAAACCTCTTAAATCTGTAGTGTTATATTCACCAGAAAATATTCCCCATTCAGCTGCTGGTTTAAACTGTAAAATACAAAACCAAAATCACACACTCATGAACAACAGATAATAAAAACTGCACTTTCAATACACATTCCTTACAGAAGAAATACAACTAGCAGAACTGCATAAACTGTTGACTGGTCTGTATCCAAGTGCAGGCATTGAAATCTGAGCTTGTCTGAACTATGACTTATAACACTGTAAGACTTAATTACTGTATGATGTAAGAGTTATATTAAAAATTCATTCACTGTTTAGTCTTCGTAAAGTGACTTCTTATTTTATGAGTTTCGTTTTAGTTTAGTTTAATTTCTAAGAAGTCTTTCAGTGGTAGAGAATAAGAGCACCACAGAAGCTTGTATTCAAAATCCCATCTTCCAAACCTTCAATCAGTGAATCGACTTACATTCATTCAGGTTTTGTCATAAGTCCTCACTGATTTTTTTTAAGCCTCTATCTAAATGCCCATAAAAAATATGATTGTTGGCAGTTGTTTGATTTTAAATATTCAAAAACTATTCCAAATATTTGCAGACTCAAGTGGATACTAAATGTTTCCTGTCTGAGAGATTTGTTTAATAACCAGGAAAGGCAGTAATAATATAATTAACACACAGTTTCTCTCTTTATTCCTGCTATTTCTTTGCTTTACCATCTGACTCTGAATTCACACAGATTTAGTCTCACCAGAAGTTACTGCATATCTGTAATGTCTGTTATCATATATCCCTTTAGTATAATTGAGATAGTTGTACATCTCTTATTGTGGTGTATTACCTGGGAGGACATGTCTTGTGTCATGAGCAAAAAGTAGATGCTATTTCATGGAAGATTTCAAGCTTCTCATCACTCTGTGATTGCTCAGATCAGGAGTAGAAGTGTATTGGGAGTGAACATAGGCAATAACACAAAGCTATAAATTCTTACCTTTCTGAACATAACAGGGTGACAAAACAAGCTCTCACAAAGGCAGTTCTGTGTGGAAACACCAAATATATAAGGCTGATGGTTCTCAGCACCCCTATAAGACATCTTTAAAGATATGATTGCTGAAATAGCCTTGCACTGGTTTGATCCAAGTACTCTGTGTGGCCATAGATACAAGAATTATTTGAGTGCATTTATATGGCTATTTATAAGGGCCGTCCTACTTTTGCTCTACTTTTGCTTGTCTTTGAAAAATAGCTCTAGTCTGTGATATGAGTGAATCATTACACCACCATAACATCAACACAACTTAAAAGTGGTGAGATGTGGAGATGAAGTGGGGATTCATTAGGGTTAACCATATTGCTGACCTTTGTGTGAACTCTGGTTTGTTGATGTTCCCCATATTGCAGTGTTTCCTCAAGGGGAGAATCTCTAAGCAGCTTTTCCACCACTTCAAAGGGAGAGAATGTAGGTCTGCTTTGCATAATCAGGTGGGGAACAGCTTTTTGCCAGAGAGGCAGGAATTAATTTGTGGCACCGCCAGATATAATCATTAAAACCCTAGTCATTGACAATAAGGAGAGAGGAGGAGGGAAAATTAGAGGAGGAACTGTAGAACAGTAGATAGAATGAGAGAGAGATGTCAAGCATAGGATAGTCCCGAATGCCAGAGGACACTATAGCAAAGCAGACTAATCTGGCCTGAGCTCTGTAAAGCCAGAATGCCATTTTTTGAGTCTAGTTACATTCAGCTCCGTCGCTCTGTGTTTGGACATGCTGGCATGAAGTTAATCCTTACTTTTCTTAGCCCTTTATTTTATATGTATGTCATCAGTTTAAAGTGATGGAAACACATGATGAAAACTGGATTTGAACTTTAGGATATGGAAAGCAAATCAAACTCAAGTCATTTTGCAGTATGTATAAGCTGTAAAGCCACAACCACATTCTATACAGTTTCTAGCAACAACAAGGGTTTCAGAGGTTGTCAGCAGACAGCCTCTGAAACCCAGTTAATCAAACAGAAAGTCAGCTACTAATTTAATTTTGTGTACAATATTATAATATGTTTTATATTCAGGATACTGTTTATAACAACACTGACTTGGACAAGGTAATTCATTATTTATGTAGCTCAAGTCCAATTAGATTCTAACCGCAATAAACACCCTGGGAAAAATGTTTAAGGATTTGACACTGAATGTGCTGGACAGCTAACAAGTGGGTCTATAGATTTAGTGCCTTTTGGGGTATCCATCATTCATTTCAAACATCATCATCTGTCAATATTCCATCAGTGAAAGGGAGAGCATGAGTGCTGCTCTTGATTGACTGTTTCACTTCTAATCTCTGAGGAGCGAAATCTGAACAGAATGAATAATTGAGGTTAGCCAGTGATTGGGTTTGTTAATCTGCATACAAAAACACATGTTTTGTTAATCAGGTTGTATTATGGAACCCAAAAAAAAAAAAAACAGTTGTCAGACATGAGCCTGCAGAGCCTTGCATCTTTTGGGAATTTTTCAATAAAAAAGCTGTCCAAGTGTCATCAAGTTTTTGTTTGATCCAAATTAAAGAGATTATAGAAAAAGTAAAGGCATTTTATTTAAAGTTTATACACAGCAAAATTTCCCCTTATGTGTTTTTTGGCTTGAAGAAACACAAGGTACCATCAGTGTCAGCACAGACAGACAATGCCAGAGGAAAATTAATGGAGCAGAAGTAAAAGTGAATGCAAATGAAACAACTTCTAGATTAAACACAGATATTTCCACTCTTTTATCTGCAAATGTCTGTCATGCACACAGACTCCAAACTCACAAGACACTATAAGACAAACAGAAGTAAAAGTGCTTTGGGGTTTTAATCCTTTTCTTACAGTTCTTTCTTCATCTACAGCTTCCTTGTTCTTCCTCTGCCACTGGGGTTTATGCAGACCAGGAACAACTACTTCTTTTTTCAGCTGCTCCTATTAGTAGTTTCCACAGCGTATCATCTACCTCTATCTCACTTTGCATCCTCTTCTGTCACTCCAACCCTCTTTACATCCTCCTTCACTATATCCACTGTAACCTTCTCTGTGGTCTTCCTCTTCTTGTTCTGCCTGGTAGCTGCATCTTCAACATCTTTTGTCCAAAATAGCCACTATCCCATGAACTGTATGTTAAAAAGCTTTGAAATTTGCACACTGAATGAGGACAGTCTCCTTATATTTTTCACTAAGTTTCTTGTCTTGTTTACTCACCACCAATGGGTCAAAGCTGGAGAAGTTTTAACTCTGTCCTATTTTCAAACAATGAGGTATAGTTTTGGATAAGTTCCATGCATCCTATGTTGGCAAGTTAAGCCATATTGGAATTAATAAAGAAGTTTAACAACAGCTTTCACTGGCAAGTTTTGTCTAATCCAAAACTGATACAGATTATTAAAAGTGTGCTTTCTCTCGAACAGTTGATGTGTTTGCCTCTTGTGTTAGAGAAAATCTCACTTATTGGCTCATCTATTGGACTTGTTTGAAAGGTTTCCAAAAGGCACAGAGACACAGGTGATCTTCACACTAAGCCTCATAGAGGTTATCTGATAAATTTTAGCCCTTAAAAACACTTTGTTACAGTCATTTGACATCATCTGTGAAGCTAACAACCAGGAAGTGAGTTCATATCAGCATATATTCATGAACTGATATAAAATTGGTGTATGGATTTGGCACAACTTCCTGAATTTGTCAAAAAAATGTGATGTCACCCAGTGGTTTGACATGACAATGGCCATAGAGGCCAAAAGGTGTAACGTTTTGAAACTGAACTCGATGATGAGTGGTGGATCTGAATGAAAAAACACTGCATGCTAACATGAAAGTGACTAGTCAGGTTGGCCCACTAAAAAACATAGCCTTTTTAAAAATGATTTTATATTTGGACCATAATTTACAAAAATGAAATTTAAAATGAACTGAACATTGCATTGCATTCAATCATTTAAAACAATTCATTGAGAATATAAACCTAACAGCAAAGTTTCGCCATTAAATTTATATTCTTTTGCACTTTGGCGCTTAAGCATTGGTTTCACTTTTTAGACCCTGGCTGCATCCATCTTTAATATACAGTTTATGTTTGTTACCCAGTTCTCTCTACTGTTACTGTGGCTTAAATCTGTAAAAAAATTTCAGGGATATTATGGAATCAAGTTTGGTGCTGCACACATGGGTTCTCAATCATCCACTTTGCATTAAAAAAGAATAAAAAAATAGTTGACCATGGCATTCAGCTTTACATCATGTCAAGTGGGATCAGATCAGCATTCATAAAGAATATTTTTTTGGGGGGGGTATACCTTAAGCGGTCACACAGCACCATAGCACTGACTACAATGTGACTCTGTGATACTATCCTAACAGGAGCTGTGTTTTTCTCGTTCATTCCTCCCATAGACCTCTGTGAACCTCAGCAGTCGTGAGGATGGAGACATCCATAACAGCTGCGCATGAAGACAAAGCACAGGCTTAACAGACTGAAGGCAGGACAGATTACCCTTGCCTAGACACTCATTTATCCAAAGAAAAGAATTGATCTAGAGATATAAAACTAAAGCCTTCAACAGTCCTCCAGCAAAAAGACATTTGAAAGAAAACTACCGTCTTTTCTGTTTTAAGTAATAAGTCATCACTTACTCACAAATTCTATGCAAATTGAAAAGCAGGTTAGAACCAGGCGTAAATGTATGCCATTTTTGGAGAAGGTGAATTTATACTACTGACTGTTTAAATAGTAGCTAGAAATGATTCATAGTCTCTTTCACTTTTGAACCCTCTGTCTGGCAACAGAAACAGAATGGTGAACAGCACCAAGAAAAAAAGGGAAACCTAATCATGCTTTTAAAATGTAGATACAGTAGGAGAGTGTGGTCTGTCATTTAATAATATATGTCACAACCATCACAAAATAATCTTATAAGTTTGAGGTACTGGCTTTTAAAAGTAATTGTCCTTTTGCTTCCTGTGAGAAATATATAGAATTTGTGTTTGCATGATGTAGAAAATCATGTTTTTATTAAGTGAAGTGTATTAGGTCTACAATGTGGCTGTATGATGCCAGACAGACCTTGTAGAGCCACATTCATGGAGTTTTCATTTTTTGGCATACATAACAATTAAAATTGTTGTGTCTAATACAGATTCAAAACAGTTGCTTACATGTCATGGCATTCTAATTTTCAGCAACAGGCAGCTTGCCTTGTTGAGCATAAATACAGGTAATGGACTCATACCATTATCTGTACTTATTCTCAAAATGACTTTGTAGCTTTATCATACCCTCAAAAAAAGTGTTTAATTATTTAAACAAGAAGCACTGCATGTTAAGTGTGCTGCTCTCTCTATATTCAAATGTTGCCTAACTTCACTGTATCCACTGTATTCTGCATTTCAGCATTTGATAATTAACCACTCTCTGTGCCTGGACTGCAGTCCATCCAAATTCATGGGTTTAGCAGGTGACTCCTCATGTTAATCATCTCTGCAGCTTAATTTCATCTATAGTTCGTATCACCTATGAACACATATAATAAATCCCTGTGTTAGCACTTATTTGACCATAAGCATGAATCCCTGTACCCTGCCTTTTGCCTTTTGTCTTTTGGCAGCTGGGACTGGCTCTAGTCCCCCACACCCCTAAGTAGGATAAGCAGTAAAGAAAATGGATAAATGGATGAATCCCTTTAGTACACATACCTGAGATTAAACTGTTCATCTAGTAAAGGCGTTACCGATTGAGTTGCCTCGTCTCATTTTTACTCCAGTTCTGTTCAACTTTCCAACTTCAAACCTAGTTGGAGAGGATGCACGTTGAGTGAAGGAAAAGCATGAATAATAGATTCTCCACCCAAAGGGAAATGGAAGTCAGTTGGGAGAAGTATGAAGGGGCTGATTAAAAACTGATATATTTAATACCAATGATTTTGAAATTTCATAAAAAATAGCAGGGGGTTTTTATTTAAAGGATCAAATAGGTGTCATTTACTAAAATAAAGAGAATTTATGCAGAGATATTTGCAGTAATTCAGAAATAATGGAGATATCCTAGAGCCTACTTTTAAAATCCTTAGACTAGATATTTAATAGTCTATTAATCAAATTTTATGTTAGTACTTAAGCACTTAAACATAATGTATGTATTATTCATATTCAGGCAGTCATAGTGAAATGTGTGTTGCAGTGTACTGTGTCTCTTACATGTCTATTTTTCACCCTTATTTCAGTTTTTATAAAAGTTGGTCAGTTTGCCTTTGAAGTTCAGCACTGATGAAATTACACCAAATTTCTGTGGTGCAGTAATAAACCGATTGTGCTATGCTGTCTAGCTTTATTTGTTTCTGTATTCTTCTTCTTCCTATTTTTTTCTTTTATACAAAAATATGTTTTTTGGCAGTTCGATTAGTTTGAAATGTGATATTTGTACCACTACAATACATATGATCTTGTGTTACTAAATGATGTCCGCTGGACAGCTGTGATAGTTTTACGACCCGTAATATCGATTTTTTATATGTTCTCATTTTCAGAAATAGAGTTTTGGTTAATCAAATTATCACAAACTCAAATATGCTAAGTAAAATTTTATTAATTGCATAACTTAATGTGAACTTGGTGGCTGCAGGATCCTTATTCAGAAGGTAAATCTGGGGTCAATGGGTGCTCATGCACCTGTTAACATGTTAATCCAGCTATGCCCCAGACACAGGGCTAATTATTAGGCGATCTTTTGGATACATTTACACAAATGTCTATAGAAATGGTAATCATGGTAATCTATTATCTTGGGTCAAACTGTCATAGCATGCAAATACATTAAAAAACTTTAGTGCTTACTGTAACACAGTAGAATAGAACAGAATTGTTTCGTCCTTAACTTTTTGAATAGTGATATATTTTTTTTCTTTTTTTTTGTAATTTTGCCTCTGTAGACCACCACAATATATTTTAAACTCAGCAATCTAGTACATTCTTATCATTGTCAAAGTCTAAAATTGTAAACACAGACGGTTTAGAACAAGGTGCAAACGACTGGTTACACTCAAGAACAGGAATATTAGATTAGATTTTGCAAGAAAACATCTAAAAAAGCCTGCCCACTTTTGGAAAAAAAATCTTTGGACAGATTACAAGATTAACTTGTACATGAATGATGGAAAGAGAAAAGTATGGAGAAGTTAAGGAACTGCTTCTGAGTTTCTCAACTATAACAAGTGGGATATTCTTCTGTGTCCAAGTCAGTCACCTGCTTTCAGCTTGGTAGAGTGTATGTTTCAGCTATGGAAGACAAAACTAAAGGCAGAGAGACCCAAAAATAAGCAGCGACAGAAGGCAGCTGCATTAAAGGCCTGCAGGAAATCTCAAGGGAGGAAACCCAACATTTGGTGATGCCCATGCGTTATAGATTTCAGGCACAGGAGCACGTTCAGCAGCAGACTTATTCCACCATGATGCACCACAGAACGTTACAGGAATTCATTCCTACCTGTGGCCATCAACCTTTATAACTCCTCGCTATGACACCTGGGCTATTTTCACTTGCCTTATCTTTATACACTGTATATAGTATTGTTTTCTGTAGTATATATTTCTTCATAACTGTGTAGCTGTAATAACAATGCAGTTCTGATTTATGATTCGTGATGTGCTGGACAGACACAAGAGCATGTCTCAGCTATAGACTCAGCCCACCTCAATGCATCTCCAAACACCACAGGAAACCACTCTTACCTGTGGCTGTTAAACTAAACATCTCCTCCCCTTACCTGGACTATTTCCTATTGCCATGCTGTGTATATACTGTATAGAGTACTTTTCAACTTGGACCACCTATGCTACACATTAGACTATCTTGCATATAGGTTTTATATATTTAGCTTTCATTCTCATATTTATATATTTAATGGAGTGTCTGCAACATAAGCAATTTCCCTCCCAGGAATAAGATTTTGATTCTGATTCTGACTGATTAACAGCAAAATATTTTCATCCAGTTATTAAAAACAATCCTTATCAAAAGTAATCCTTTTTACTTTTGGGACTCTGATTGTAAAAATGATTGTTATTCCTAACATTTAATGCAATTCTAATTCAAACAATATGAAAAAAGCTAAAAGTCTACATTTAAATTACATCTGGATTGCTTGATTTAAAATCCACTGTGGTGATGTACAGAGGAAAAATTACAAAAAAAGGTAATTGTCCAAAATCTTATGGGCCTAATTGTGTCATTGTTTGACTTTTCTATCCTTGTGTAAGTTACCTATATTGAGAAACTAGACTATAATTGCAGTGATTTATGATTCCTTTTACTATTCAGATTTTAACTGATGGTGCAAAATGTTAAATGGAGGGTGCTAGGCTTGTTTTTGCATCCCCATAGAAAGTTGGTACTGCATCATTCCTTTAGGAAAACACGTTCACTGTAGGCTTTTTTTTCCCCAATTAAGCACAACTCAGTAGTCAGTGTGCTGACCAGACAAGTTCAACACCCGTCTTGTTTCAAGGGTTTCACAAGACATGCAGAAGGTGACATCGAGGCCAGTGCAGTGCATAAACTTGAAGTCAGCAATAAGGCAGGTGGCAGAAGGGAAATGTCTTCTATTTATCCTCCCTGTCGATTTTTTCTTCACCTGCCTTCCTGTCCCTTCTGTGCTTTCAGAACTTGCTATTCTCTCTGTCTCCTTGTCGCTGGATGACTTTTTCCTCTCCCTTTCTCCGTGGCTGTGTATTTGGCTGTCTTTCACTACCCCCTCCTCTCTCTCTCACAGTCAGCCTTTGATCTTGCCCGTGCTAGCACACAGGTAGACAGTGATGCTGTATGGCTTTTCTCTGCCTATTAATGTCTTAACTTTCGCTCTGTCTTTTGCAGGGGGTCTACTGAGACATCATTTCCTCACACCACACTGTGGAATAACAGAATCTGGACACCTGTACGCAAGTGTACTCTGTGAATGTGTGTTTGTGTGAGGAAGAGTGGAATGAGGTAAATGAGGTACAAAACAGGTCAGAAATTCATATAAGCTGAAATAAATGTGTCGACAGCAATAACACTTTATCAACATCTGTATCAGGGACAAATAAAACAAGCCATAAAATAAACCATAGCCTGCTATTTGTTTCCATAGCTCACACATGATACAAAGATACAAATATATGAAAATATAATGGCACTGAAATGTAGAAACTGTCTGGAACATATGAAGGTTGAATTAATAATTACCTAACTTGTAAGCAATTTTAAAACTGGATTGAAATCACCCTAAATAGTTCATTCTAAACTTTGATTCCCCAAGGCAACATTGCATCATTCTGTGGCCCTAAATTTTGAATCATTACTGCTGAAGGATAATGTGAAGAAGCACATTTCTCTGTGGCAATAAACAGGTATAATTAAGATAAATATCCATGGTTGTGGGTGCCAAGATTGCTTTCTCAGTGTCACAAAAAAGAGCGGAAAGAGGTTTGGAGCCCAGAAGATTTACTGAAATAACAATGAAAGATGCTCAGTCAAGCTGACAATTTTACTCTTGCAGTGACTGTATATAAACAAAAAAGTTAAACCTGACCAAAACAATAATACATTTAAACATGGTGCTGCATACAAATATGTTCCAAGTAGTGAGTGTTTTCTTGTTAATTACGAAGAGTACTCAATGATTCAGCATAGCACTTCTACATTACTGTTGGGCTGCCATAGGGGTTTGCTTTCTGTTTTTTTAAATATATATTTTAAATGATCAAATGAGGTGCAGGGCACTCTTCTTTTTTGTTAAAAATCTTACATCTTCCTTACCTACAGTGTAACTTGACTGTTGAGGTGAGATTCAGGTGTGTTATTTTACTAGCAGCTGATGTAGCGTTAAGCCTTAAGCAACGACTTTTAAGATCAACGATCAAATGTTATTAAATCCACATGGAATTCTCGTCTAATAGGTGTTAACACAAGTACAATGCCTATAAAAAGATTCATCCCCTCCTTGAATATTTCACCCTTTAATTGCTTTAATAAATTAAATCAAAATCAGTATAATTTGGATTTTATGACAAGAATTTATAATAACATCTTCTGTCATGTCAAAGTGAAAAAAGAGTTTTACAAACTAATGTCAATTAATTAAAAACACATAAATATTCAAAATAAATATAAATATTAAATTATTCATTATTTATATTGTTATTTATCAATAATAAATATTTCCTTTAAATTTAACAGAGGTAGCTAGTTGATTCAGCAGTGTCACAGTTAGTGAAATGTAGATCACCTGAGTACAGCTGATGTGTGTCAAGTTATTGTAGTATAAAAACGCCTATGTCATGGAGGTCCAGCCTCTGGTTCACTAGTATTCCTGCAATTGCAACATGAGGACAAAAGATCACAGAAAGCAACTCAGAGAAAAGATCATTGAAAAGTATAAGTTAGGAGATCAGGAGATGGCGACAAAAAGATTTCCTAGTCACTGGACATCCCACTGAGTTCAGTCAAATCCATTAATAAGAAATGGAAGGAGTATGGCACTTGTCTAAATCTGCCTAGAGCTGACTGTCATCACAAATTGATTGACCGGGCATGAAGAACACTGGTGAGGGAGGCATCTGTGAAAAGCACAGGTTGCCCGTGGCAGACCTGCCAATGCTGGTGTTCTATGGCAAACGCCAATCAAGCTCGTCCTGTGCTAGGCAGTGTGCACAGGGCCCACTTGCGGACGTTAGGTCCTCAAGCCACCCTCATGAAATCTGTTTCTGATTGTTTGGTCACAATTATTCACATTAATAGCCTGCTGGAGGTCATTCTGGCAGTGCTCATCCTGTTCCTCCTTGCACAAAGGATCAGATACTTAAGATTATTATAGTTAACTAAAACTAAACTAAAATAACTTTGAGTGTCTGATCCTTTGAGAATAAAAACTTGACTTTTGTGAAAAATGAAAGCTAAATAAAACGACATTGTGGGCTTAGGAAACTAACTAAAATAAAATAAAAACATACAGGAAATTTTCTTAGTTCTAGCCTTTGTCAGTTGGATTAAATTTGGTCAGTCAACCTGTCTGATGAGGCTTTGATGCATCTGATTACTGAGACTCAGGGTGTCTACATGATTGTGACTCATCTGTTGTGTTTGTGCTGTAATGTTAAATCTTCCCCTGACAAATACCATCCATATTATAATAATTAAGAAAACTAAAACTAACACTGAAACTAAT